>JAWPHD010008815.1:0-110751 GCA_037043455.1 Cyrtodaria siliqua
GCAAATCAGACAATCACAATAAAACAAGTGTTCCTCGACGTCTGTTTTCAAAGGGAAAACTGACCTACAATGTTTGTATCTACATAAAAAACAACATTCACACTAGTTCCGGATACCAGCAATTATTGTCTATACTATTAAAATACGTATCTCATAATGTACTACTACAATAAATGTACTTTTTATGTAAACAAAATCTGTATTGCATTTACTCATGTTTCCATAATAACACAAGTTTCTCCCACATCGATGACTCATCTTCACAGGAGACATTTTTATCATATTCCTAACCGTTTAATCAGCTGCATATTCTTCTCGTTTGATGTTGAGAGATAGGCATAAAATGTAGAACATTATAAGATACGTATTTTAATAGTATAAACACATAATTATAATAAGAAGGAAAGGCTATACTTAATATTGCTCAGTACATCTTTTGTGTCTGTTTTCGTCATGTCATCATCGAAATCTTGAAAAGTTGTAAAGAAGGTAAATATTCTATACTATAGTCTATCTATATATTATAACGGTGGACGGTGTATGCCAAACCGATAGTGTGGTTCAGTGGTAGAGCGCCCGCTTAGGGATTCAAAGGTCCCGAGTTCAAATTATTTTTTTAGTTTTTTTTTAGTTTTTCTTTAACCATTCCGATTTTAAACACAAATAAACAATATCGTTATCGAGATGTTGCAAATGCGTTTTCCGTAAAATTACGCATTTAGACAATAACTTTTTACATAGCCTTTAGTGCGATCATATTTATTTCCGCGAAGTGTAGGAGTTACTTAACAAGGTAAGCTGTTCCTTATTGCGAAGATATTCGTGTGAATGGATATTTGAATGCCGCTTTGAAAGGTATGGAACATTAGAAAGCGTCTGTCCGAAAAGCCTTTAATACTATGACATACCTATATAATATCAAAAACAAATTGTTTCGGTAATATAAATTGAGAGAAATCATTACTCTTAAAACTAGTGTAACAGATGTATTATTTAGTATTCATTATCTTAATTCCAGGAATATAAATGGTTATTATATAGTGTAGCCTTCTTAGCCATTAAGAGCTATTGAACTTATTGTATTGATCTTACTCATCTTATGTATGTTTGTGGCGTACATTGTACCGCACTGTGAATGTCCCGTAGTGTCCAGTGTGTTGTGTATTGTGTACGCATGTTTATGTAAGTGTATTTAGTTAGGTGAGTTGTAAATAACAGGTTTTAGTCTTAGAAGTGTGAGAGCTAGCTCGATGCACGAGAAGTGTTCACTGCACGTGCAACAATAACCGGAATGCACCATTCCAAAACTAACCCCGCCCTAGGATTCTATCTTTCCCGCATTCTTCTACATCCAGTGTCAGAGTAAGGTCGTGAGACTAAACTCTGTATAAAGGCAATCAAATTATAGTTACATGTAAATGTTATACCTTTGAACAATTTATATAATTATACTTTTATATTTACAAGCCGTTGTGACGTGCTGGTAAGAATGTTGTTTTTAATATTTAATTTGTATTGAAATGATGAAATTATGAAATGGCAATCGGAGTTTTCCGTTGTAAGCATATTACTTATAATGGCTATGCATTTACAGAATGGCGTCTTGTTACAACTATATACAACGACCCAGTCTAAACTAGCATCTGGCTAAAAGACGTCTATGCATTATAATTTTGATAAAACGTTCAACATTGTCACTACATATATGTTACCATTTTTTGTACATAATTATTTTTTTTAGCTCTACTTGGTCCGTCCGTCTGTTAACCTTTTTGTTACAGCGCTGTAGCATTTTCATTTTTCATCCGATCTTTATCAAACTTTATCAGATTGTTAATATAAGTAAAAGTTCGGACAAATTCGATAACCAGCAAGATCTGAACAGAAACACTAGAGTTATGGCCCTTGAATTATCTAAAACTGCTATAGTTTTTCGTGTCTACATTCCAACCCCTTTATTTTTCATATGATCTTTAGCAAACTGTATCACGTTGTTAATATTAATGAAAGCTTAGACAAGTTCGAAACCAGCCAAATCGGACCAGTAACACAATAGTTATAGTCCTTCAATTAACAAACATTGCTAAACTTGTGTCTCGTGGATACTTTTCAAACTTGACATTGATATCAATAAAATCTTGGACAAGTTAATAAAACACCTTCTATCAGACCAAAAACACCGGATTAACGACCCTTGATACATGTAAAATTGCTATATGTTGCCTACTTAAGACAATAGAGACTTCAGTTTTAATCTGATCTTTACCGGATTGTTAATATTGATGAAAAGTAGGAAAATTTTGAAACCAAACAGACTGGACCAGTAACACCAATGTTCTTATGATTTTTACCAAACTTACATGAATGAAATCTGGGACAAGTTTGAATTCAATCAAGATTGGGCCAGCATCCCTTGATTTTCTTACACAAATTTGCGGCGTTTTTGATGCCTTGCATCAAAATTCGTCGTGTTCTTTTTCTTGCATATCCTTTACATTCTGCGCATTGACGTCGCCAACTACTACAATCGTGAAAACTCAGCCAATCCCTTCATTCTTCGGGAAGCAGTGTACAAGGTGTTTCGAATGTAACTACTAACGTTTGGCATATTTATTTACACTTCTTGATGTCAGCGCGCGACTTTTATCTTCCCCATTACCTTGAAGCTATGGACCTGGATTTTGCTCACGACACATCATCTTGTTCTGGTGAACATTTCTGCCAGGTTACAGGGACATATGACATATTCTGACCTCTAAGCTACTGACCTGGATTTTGCTCGCGACACATAGTCTTGTTGTGGTGAACACTTTTGCCACGTCTTTTGAAAATTACTCCATGAATGTCAGAATATTATTACATCCTACAATTGCCGATTTTACAATTGCTAGATCCGGTTTTATGCATACCGGATCAGATTTTGTTATCCGGTATGCAAGTAAAACTAATATCTCGTCGATTCACTTATCTTTAACATTACGAGTATGTGATATTATGTATATGTTAATGTAGTATTTGCCTGAACAAGGAACACAGTTTTATCTCGTTAGACAATTATACGTCCTACAATTGCCGTTTCTACAAGTGCTAGATCCGGTTTTATGTTACTGACCTCTTCGACCATTATTATACATGTACCTATCCAAAATAAAGTTGATAAGCTTACATGTAGTACCTTGGTGCATGTTATTTTCATATAAAATCATTTTCAAACGCCAAAACATTAAAGCACATCGCAATCTTCATGTGTTTTTCAAACATTGAAATTGGCGTTTCGGTTTACTTATCCAGTATCATATTGACTTTAAACCGGCTTGCATATAATTAAATACAACTCTGAGTTTTATTTTTTTCTGCTTATACTACCATAGGTTTATATATATTATTTTTGCAATATAATCAGCAGCTAGTAATATGCAAACACGTCTTAAAAAGTTTGCTTTATACTGTTTTTATAATTAACATTAATGATTGAACAAATGTAAGTTATTTAGAAAACTAACGGGACACCGCGATATTTTAAACTATCGAGATTGCCGTGTGTCCCTTTAAGTGCATCAAATTTAATTTTGATATAATTTAAAACGTATTGTGGCTTTTTTCTAATGTATATTATTTATAGGGACACACGGCAATCTTGATAGTTTAAAATCTCGCGGAGTCCCGTTATTTTTTCTACATAACTTACATTTGTTCGATCATTAATATTACCATGGATACTCCTAAATTACCTCCCTTTTAACTGAATATCGTTTGAATTTCAAGTAACTGTAATTCAGCATTAACATTAAAAATTTCGAAAAATATTTTGCAAACGCACGTGTAGTGGTAATGGTAGTAAAGCACGATGTCACAATAATTTAATTGGCATATTTTAGAATTACCGGAACATAGAAAGCTTCACTAATTATAATTACTTATAAATACTAAGTACCCAGTTGTATAATCCTAAGTAAAACACATCGACTTGAAAACTTTAAAATGTGTTCATACAATCAGAGCAGACGATTTAAACTGGATTTAAACCCGCATAGAAACAAACACTAATTAAAAAGATGAATAAAAGTCAAGATATGACATCACAAACATATAAGGGTTGACAATAGAGCTACCACCTAAAACCGATCAGTGGCAAAAATGACCGCTGTGGGTTTAAACCAGGCGTGCACCAACCCTCACACTTATCCTATTGTCATCCTAATAAAACGGGACAGTGTAAATAAAGATATCCACGCCAGGTTATATTCTTTAACAAACAATGCAGCATTAATAGGCAATATAAGCATTACACATAAATGATCCTGTATATATGCATATAAAAAACAAAAACCTAGAAAGCTACAAACCATTAAGGGTACGACAAGACCATATTAATACAAGCATCAGACGCTACCGTCCTTTGAGGATTTAGGTAGACGTCATCATAGGGTCCATAATCTGTTCGGTCATCGCACACTGAAAGGGGAAAGCATTGTGGCGAACTGTAAATATGTCAACCGCTAAAAATGCAGTACGTTGCAAAATGATAGGGTATAACCTCTCTTGATACACTTTTTAACACGTGCACTAAATATTGTATGAAAACGATAATGACCAAGGATCTCACGAAATCTCATCAACATAGAAATCGGATCGTGATATTCCTTGTCGCAGAAGAGTTCTTAAATTACTTTTATATTTTAAAGCGAGATCAGGGTTACAATAATAAACGTTTGCAAAGGTTTTTCAAAGTTTATGGTTACGGTTGCCCTGATGGAGTAGCTTCTTAGTTATACATATATATTAATATTAATGTCCCGAACTCGACTACAAGCTCTAGAAACACGAATAAGTTGAGAAACATAGACCCCATAAGAAGTAGTTCGAGGAATAATACCATATAAGTGGGGATAATTCACAATATCAAAATTAAAATAATCTCTCTTGTCATATATTTTACTTATTATTTGTCCATTTTCAATAGAGAGATGTAAATCAATAAAAGAAGCGACAGTATCAGAAATATTAGCTTTGTTGAGTTAAAGTTCTTTGGGATAGATAGTATTAACCATAGTAGAAAAGAATGGATTGTCAATATTCAGTATGTCATTCAGATACCGAAAAGCTTAAATACATCCGCCTGAGTATCTGGTAAAAGACTCAACATAAAAACTCTTTCATAGCAATACAAAAAGAAAATCTACGACAAGGGGTGCATAGTTACATGTAGTACCCATAGCGATACCAAACATGTGTCTATAAACGTAGTACCTGACGAAAATATTATCTGATAGGAAAATGAGTGCTTTACAGACTTCTTGGCACGTCAACATAGTGTAATTGTCTAAACTAAAGACGCTGCATCTAAAAATGTCTCGAATCCCATTGTCAGTTCGACTTGTCAAGTCAGACAGTTTAGATTCTTACGGATGGCGGGATGTCTAAACCACCGATTTTACACATGAAAAAGATTTGTCGGTCTACCTGTACCACAAAACAAAATCGACCGTCACATACGACCTAACATGTGCTAAAAATGAAGTAAAGCAACATTTAAAGACAAGTTTTACCAGGTATTAGTCCACACATATTGACAAGCAAAATAAACGTGCAGGTAACTTTAACGTTCAACAAACAAAATTGACCCTATATATTGCCCAGCATGTGCTAAAAATGACGTAAAACACAATCCAAACAAACAAACAAACAAAGTACACGCTGTGACAAGTAATTAACGGGAATTAGATCAATCCTACTCATCTTCCATATTGTGCATATTGAATGACATTGTCCGTGTCATAGTTCCT
The DNA here is from genome assembly GCA_037043455.1 of Cyrtodaria siliqua. NCBI lineage: Eukaryota > Metazoa > Mollusca > Bivalvia > Adapedonta > Hiatellidae > Cyrtodaria > Cyrtodaria siliqua. Next base: position 5,787 of record JAWPHD010008815.1, read on the forward strand.
TCCAATACCCTTGCAATACCAGATCTTTACTTTTAAATGTAAATGTGGCAATTAGGGCAAATCTTGTTTATTTGTAGGATTACTGATCCTCCTACCCTAAACTGTAAAACGGTAAAAATTAAAGAGAGAACTCTCGTATTTTCAAAACAGTATTGTTTAAACATCTTGAATGTCATACTCATTGAAAGAAACTGAATGCTACTTCGATAAATATATCATAGAAAGTTGGTACATTTTTCTTTGTTTCTTTTTACCCTCCTTCTACCCTACAGTTTTGCTTAAACAATCGGTAAAACAATCAATAAAAAATACTGGCCTAAATGTATGTTCGTACATCGTCGCAGCTACACATCATGTTATCTCAAAGTCTGATCAGCAACCAGTTGTGCCTGAGATTGTATTGCTTTTTGTTTATACTCTGTTGACTCTGTTGACTCGGTCTTCTCCGTACTCCACGAAACAATGTAACTACCCCGTCGATTTCCGTAATCAGATATTTTAAACGGTTACGGAAAGAAGCAAGTCCGATGCACACCGAGCTGAACGGAAATGACCGAACGATGATTCGGACTTCATTTGCATTATTATGGCACTAGTGCAATATGAAATATATATCATGTGGCTTTATTACACTCCCACACCGCAAGTTGTGTAAAAAAAAATGTTCGAAATGCACGTTATGCAATAAAAACCTGTATTAAGTGTTACAGTAGACGATCACGGACTTGTATAAATTTAATGACATTTAGTTGACATTTTCGCTATAAAAGATGCCATATTCCCTAATATACTGAGATTACTTGTATGTATATATAACTTCTTTCATATATATACAGCAAGACGAATTTTGATGCAAGGCATCAAAGACGCCGCAGTTTTGTGTAAGAAAATCTAGGGATGTAACTCTGCAATTGCTGGACCAATCTTGACTGAATTCAAACTTGTCCGAGATTTCATTCATATATGTTTGTTAAAAATCTTAAGTAAATTGAAGGCCCATCATCTGTAAATGGCAAAATATAGCATTTTACATTACATAGCTCTGGTGTTGTTTGGTTTTTAAACTTGTCCTACTTTTAAGTATTAACAATCCGGTAAAGATCAGATGAAAACTGAAGTCTCTAGTGTCTTAAATACGCAACATATAGCAATTTCACATGTATCAAGGGTCGTAAATCCGGTGTTTTTGGTCTGATAGAAGGTGTTTTATTAACGTGTCCAATATTTCACTGATATCAATGTAAAGTTCGTTAAAGGTTAGGAGAAAAGTATCCACGAGACACAAGTTTAGCAATGTTTGTTAATTGAAGGGCTATAACTATTGTGTTACTGGTCCGATTTGGCTGGTTTCGAATTCGTCTAAGCTTTCATTAATATTAAAAACGTGATACAGTTTGCTAAAGATCATATGAAAAATAAAGGGGCTGGAGTGTAGACAAGAAAAAATATAGCATTTTTCGTTAATTCAAGAGCCATAACTCTAGTGTTTCTGGTCAGATCGTGCTGGTTATCGATTTTTTCCGAACTTTTACCTATATGAACAATCTGGTAAAGTTTGACAAAGATCGGATGAAAAAAGAAAATGCTACAGCGCTGTAACCAAAAGGTTAACAGACGGACGGAGCAAGTAGAGCTAACAAAAAAAAATTATGTACAAAAAATGGTTATAACCATTTGTGTAGGTGACATGCTGGAGAGTAATTTACATCCGTAGGGGTAACCGTTTCAATAGGTGCCATGTCACCTAATACTAATCGCCAATTAAACACTTAATTATCATTACCTTTGTAAGAGAACTTAATTTTCAACTAAAAATCTAGCTATCTTTCTAAATCAAAAATATTTTTTTCAAATCGGACAGTTAAGTCATGATTTATTCCACTTCGAATTTCAAAATGCGTATATGTTCCTCAAAAACAGGGGTTTTATTCGCCGATTCAACCGGGGTTGAGGATTAAATTAATAAATGAGGTGACATAAAAGTTTTTGTTCTATTATCTTAGCACTTCATCGGGTATACGTATGCTAAATTGTAGAAAGGTATATATTCTTAGATCTATCTTTATATACACCGTGATTGTTTAGCTGTTCTATTAGAAGCTTGCGTCTTTACGTGAATCAGTCAAGAGCTGACAGTGCCAATATAATGTAGCCGTCTTTTTCAAAAGATTGCTAAAAATGTTCAGCATATATATTTAAATGAATCCGGTGAAAGAAACAGTCTTTGTTTCAATATATATTTTGTAGGTTTATTTTTTTTAACTATATACCCTCTTCTGCCAATAGTGTTATAGATCTATATGTAACATTTATAGCATAATTTTTCGAGTATATGCGATTTATACTGCTTCTCGAGGGCCGCAGGCCCGAGAGTGCAGTATAAATCGCATACGAGAAAAGTATGCTTACTTTTATTTTGTACCTTAGCCATTTATCCAACTACGCATGTGCAAGAAGTTTTAGGGCGTTGCAGTTTTCAGTAAGAATAATAGCTTGATCCAATCAAAAAATAGCATTAACACGCGGCATGAGCATGACCCATGTTTTGATTATTGCAGCCAATCGCCTGTGTGTATTATTGGGCAAATCCAATGTCAAGGAGTGCTGTTTTGATAATGGGTAGTCGTGTTTTACATATTTTATTGACAGGTTGTGTGTAAATATTACTACGCGCGTAAAAAAATTGAGTAGACCATGGTATAACTGCCGAATCTGTCATTTATAGCACGGCTGAATTATACCAGCATTTATAGCACGGTTTAGGGCTAGACCTTCAGGTTTATGAAAAAATATATCATACGCAAGAACAAAGGAAAACCATTAGAGCTATGGTACAACTACTTATATATCGCCGTCCGTCAACATATATCTGTCTCTGGATTTAAAAAAAATGTTACGAAATGTTTCATGTTTTCAAGGCAGAACATTGGTAATGTTACTAGCTATTATATTAGTTCAGTAATGTTTTATGGCAAAACAACAACAATAACGGCTCTTAGCTCATGCAATAAGTAAACTAAGTGCCTTATAATATATACTTTTTATATTATGGTAAATTTGATCTGTTGGGTCTGTTGTTTCGATCTCTACATGTACATAATACGATATATCGTGCTCATAATACATTTGGCTCTATTAATTAGATCATAGTATTTTTATCTCTTTGTGGACGATAAACTAGTTTCCAACGCATCATATATCCGTCTTGTGCAGTACGCGTCTTGCCACCGCTCACGGAATTGCAATAAACAGGAATGTGTCATAAAACTATGTTTCCCTAAGTGGTGCGTGCCTTTGTCATATACCGACGTATGTAGCCTAATTTCATATACCGACGTATGTAGCCTAATTAGGCTATACTTCAATAGGGTACCGCAATAGTTGACTAGTCGGTGTGTGGTATATTGTTAGTTGGGGCACGTGGCGAGCGTGTCATACTGTAAGTCCAAATCTAATACGTGCCACTACTCGAGCGTTTTGGTCACCAGGTGGCGGGGACTTATGGCATATATATATTCCCTGATACTATAGAAATTAGATGCTGTGTCATTTATTATGTTGTTTTTATTTTATTTTATATTTTTTATCAATTATGTGAAAAATAAACACGTACTAAATATATTGTCTCAATGTCTACTTTTCGGCAAAAGTAAAGTCCCTATTATCTGACGCTCGTATTGATGTACAAGTATTAGACCATGTCCATTCATTCGGAATATACTGCATTTCGAGCTTAGTGTACACTACTCAACTTTTATAATCGGTCACCCAGGTTTTTGCAAAATAATACGAATACTAAAAACTGGAAATCACCAAAACACATACCAATATTTTATTAAGTTTATCAACAATGTAATCTGAAAAAAATGATTTCGGTGATTTCCAGCTTTTAGTATTTGTGTTATTTTCAAAAAACCTGGGTTACTGATTATAAAAGTTGACTAGTGTATACCAAGATATGCGGTGTTGCCGGTGACACTGTCAGAATTTAGATGAAAATAGTTTAATTCCGACATTTTCATATACGCTATACTGTTTGTTCGTTCTTTCCCTATGTACTAATGGCTTTTTGTTTTGTTCCCAATGACGACACTTAGTTTTTCCCCTTTGGATTTTTTTCGATTTTTTAGCAATGCCAGTTCGCCTTTTCGCTTTTTATCTTTAAAAACATATTTCCACTAAACATACATCAATAGCATAGAAAACATCATATTTATAATGATATTTAATAATTAAAAACATATCAACAGCGGATTTGTTGATTTAGGACAACGTTCATCTGTGATGTAGTTACATATACGCCACTCTCCATGAAGCAGGCCTGCCAAATCTCCGGATAAAATCCGGATTCTCCGGTTAAAAGAGTATGATAATGGACCTTTATCTCCGGATTTAAGTTTACAATCTCCGGATTGTTCATCAAAACAAAGTGTTCATGATTCAGCAGCTATACTTTTACAGTTAATCAGTTATTTCCGATTTGGTCCTTTTCCGCCTCCCAGTCAGAGGAATATACACAAGTGTCGAATCAGTGGGGGTCATCCGTTTAATGCACTGACTGAATATACCATACACTTAACACCTAAGGACATAATTAGTTCCTTCAGTGGCATAACAACATGCGTAATGCAGCAATATCTGTGATTTCTTTAATTGGTCAACCTAACTGAAATATCAAGTGTGAGGAATTAGCAACTCCTTGGGTGTGACAGGCCTACCACTATAGCTTTTTCTTCTTTTTTTCTTTATTTCTGTCTCATCATAGACCTTCATTAAAGGTTATGAAAGGCCATAACGATCAAACATCTAAAAATGTAATAAAATGTTAAAAATATCTTAAAAAATCATTTATTATCTCAAATCAAATTTGAAATAAACTGATTAACAACAGCTGTTGTCACATATAAAATAATAATTATCACAATATTTACATATAAAACAATACGGGTACTACATAAAGTAAATGTTAGTCTATTTATACAGAAAATTACCCCTTGTCTGTAAAATATTAAAACAGGCTTTGGCAGTATCACGAATCTGCCAGTATTCTTAGTTTGAAAAAGAAATATCAAATTTTCAATGTCAGTTAATGAGCTAAAATGTGTGTCTTTCACAGAAGCTTTATCATATCATATTGCACGAATATCAGCATACAAGGCACACTTAATTGTCACATGTAATTCGTTCTCAACTGAATTATTATAAAACGGACAGAATCTTTCAGCTTCTGGAATGCGCTCATATCTACCAGTTTCAATGCGAATAGGAGCCGTTCCACAGCGGAATTTGGCAAAAGCCGCTCTGTAAGATTTTGGCAAAATAATATTACAATATCGCTCTTTTATAAATGTGTTTTTAAACAATCTGTAAGTTCTCAATTTGTTTTTACCTGTTCCTCTAACTGCACTTTCAAAATTAATACAGTCCTTCCATTCATTAATATTTATATAATATTTATATTTAAAGTATTGAGTTCTTGACATCCTAATTTATCATAAATCCGTTTCACTCTATAACACCAACTTGTACAGTTACACCTTTATCTCAGCAAGAGATGAAAATACGTTTATTAACATATTAAGCCTTAACCAATGGCCGGATATACATTTGATTTGCCTAAAAAACATTGGTTCCCATTCAAGATCTCCAGCAAATGCTGCGTTTGGAGTGCTCATTGTTGTTCCCAGGAAATATCGCATTGCTCTATACTGAATAGACTCTATGAATTGTTGGGTTCCCCAAATAGCAGCTCCATATGCAACAGTTGCCCCGACTGTAGCATCAAAAAGATTACTATAACAGCTGCTGCTGTGTACGGTGAATATAATTTGTATACGGGTTGACTTTGTATATGCATTTAGCATGCATCTATGTAGAAAAGTAAGTGCACTTTCATAAAGAAAACAGTTGTGGTAGATTCATATTAATTGCATAAATAATTTAAATCTGCGATTCAAAAAAACAGTGCGAAAATCAAGTCACGCACTCAAAATGTCCATTTAAAATGTTCATCGCGCGTTTTAAATCTTAAATTTTAAAAATCTCAGGATTTTGTTTTAAAACGTTTCGGCAGGCCTGTTGAAGTATATTAATCCTGCCAAACATACACAAATATCATCACAGATTTGGAATAATTACAAAAAGGCAATATGCATTAAACATTACAAATTGTATTCTACCACTACAGTACTCCTTTATTTCTAGAAGAGATAAAAGCAGGAAAAAAACAGACTGCCGAATAAACTTTATATACTGAAAGGAAAAAGAAACGCATACTGAGTATTTCCGCTATATATTGTATGTTTAATATGCTACTGCTAATCGAATGGTACAGGGCGACATTAGGCCTGTCAGAAAGTTTAAATAGCACCGAACACACCAATGCATGACTGATTACCCCTTTAAAGTTTCGTTATCGACAGAATGCGCATTTGACTCAAGCAGGTGAACGAACTTAGGCGTTAAACGTTGCAATCTCTTAACATGAAACACAATACTGAAATGGCTTGACTTTTTCAAGCGAAACTTCAATATTTATGAATTTCGTGTAACAAAGTACACTTTGATTAAAAGGTCTACTACATGGCAGAGTATTCTTTTCTATACTTAGTTGTAGCCCCTTTTTGTACACAACACGTTGATATATATCTGAAATATTAAGTGGAATTAGATATATATAATAGTGTAGTATAGCCAATAATTTGATTATGCGTTTCTTTTTCCTTTCAGCATATAAGTAGAGTTATTGTTTATCCACCGGTCACTATTCTTCTGTACAGCGTTTACGAATATTTCATAGTCAGCGCATCAGCTTACCATTCACGCACTGATTTATCGAGTTATTTCACCAGTGTTTTCTTTTATTTATCGTCGCCACTGGTTACCCATATGGGCGACGCCTCCAGAAGAGTGTTAGTCATTTTAGGTTTTGATTGGATAATGCGAGATAGATACAGAAGTACTGTATCTCCATTCCAGAAGCTGTCCTAGTTATTTTATGTGCAAGAATCTCGTTTTATGAAACAACTTACGACCATTTTGATCGTAAATCAATTTCCTAAATGCTTCACTATAAATTACACTTTTCAAATGAAGGTGATTTCATTTCATTTTCTTATACATGTGATATTTCTGCACTACGTGCTCACATAATTGTCTACATTGAATGCGTATGTGAAAAAAGGGAACGATTTTAAAATTTGAGACTTAAGATGTTTAATAAGGCGCAGTTATATTTACAGAGTGACTGAAGGCGGAGTCATGCGTACAACGAGTTGAAACACTTACAGTGCTTTATTTTAAACGAAAAATCCAAATACTCAAAGTAATGAGCGGCGTAGGTTGGTCGACGAAGTTTTACTGTCTAGATCCTTTGACGGGGCGTGAAAAAGCAGAATGCGTTGCTTTGTTTTGTTATATTTTTATTGAAACAAAGTTATCCCATTTATGTGAAAAAGCCTGCCAACAGATTTATTATGATAATATTATCAAATGTGGAATGTATTGTAAACATTCATGTATGGGCGTGTATTACGGGAACATAGTCAGGGTCAGGTTTCTACATTAGATATATGTATGGGGTTGTATTAAGGGATACTATCCAGGGTCAGGTTTGTATATAAGTAATATCTATAGGCTTTAATTAAGAGACAATATCCAAGGTCAGGTTGTACATAAGTAGTATATATGGGCCTGTTTTAAAGGACAATGTCCAGGGTCAGGCTTGTACATTAGGTATATGTATGGGCCTGTATTAAGGGACAACAGTCAGGGTCAATCTTGTGCATAAGTAATACGTCTGGGCTTTAATTAAGAGACACTATTCAGGTTCAGGTTTGCACATACATAGTACCTATGGGCTTGTATTAAAGGACAATATCCAGGGTCAGGTTTGTACATTAGGTATATGTATGGGCTTGTATTACGCACAATTTACGGGACAATAGTCAGGGTCCGAAGTGTACATAAGTAATATGTATGGCCTTTAATCAGGAGATAATATCCAGGGTCAGGTTTATACATAAGTCGTATATATGGGCCTGTTTTAAGGGAAAATATCCAGGGCCAGGTTTGTACATTAGGTATATGTATGGTCTTGTATTAAGGGACAATAGTCAGGGTCTGGTTTGTACATTAGGTATATGTATGGGCTTGTATTAAGGGACAATAGTCAGGGTCTGGTTTGTAAATTAGATATATGTATGGGCTTGTGTTAAAGGACAATATTCAGGGTCAGGTTGTACATTAGGTAAATGTATGGGCCTGTATTAAAGGACACTATTCAGGTTCATGTTTGTACATTAGATATATGTAAGGGCTTGTATTAAGGGACAATATCCAAGGTCAGGTATATACATTAGGTATTTGTATGGGCTTGTAATACAAAACAATAGTCAGGGTCAGTTTTCCACTTTAGATATATGTACGGGGTTGTATTACGAGACAATATACAGGGTCAAGTGTGTACATAAGTAACATGTATGTGCTTGTATTATGGGACAATATCCAGGGTCAGGTTATACATAACGTATATATATGGGCTTTTAGTAAGAGACGATATCCAGGATCGGGTTTATTCATAATCCGTATATATGGGCCTGTATTGAAGGACAATATCCAGGGTCAGGTTTGTACCTTAGGTATATTCATGGGCTTGTATTAAGGGACAATAGCCAGGGTCCGGGTTGTACATAAGGTATATGTAAGAGACAATATCCATGGTCAAGTTTGCTCATAAGGTATATGTAAGGGGCTGTATTAGAGGACACTATTCAGGGTCACATGTGTACATTAGGTATTTGTAGGACTTGTATTAAGGGACAATATCCAGGGTCAGGTTTGTACATTATGTATATGCATGGGCTTGCATTAAGAGACACTACTCAGGGTCAGGTTTGTACATGAGGTACATGTATGGGCCTGTATTAAACGACAATATCCAGGGTCTGGTTTGTACATAAGCTATATGCATGGGCTTGCATTAAGGGACAATATCCAGGGCCAGGTTTGTACATTAAGTACATGTATAGGCTCGTGTTAAAGGACAATATTTAGGGTCAGGTTTGTACATTTGGTATATGTAAGGGCTTGCATTAAGGGACAATATCCAGGGCCAGGTTTGTACATTAGGTACATGTATAGGCTCGTGTTAAAGGACAACATTTAGGGTTAGGTTTGTACATTTGGTATATGTATGGGCTTGTATTAAGGGACAATATTCAGTGTCAGGAATGTACATTAGGTATTTCTATGGACTTGTATTACGGGACAATAGTCAGGGTCAGGTTTGTATATTCGATATATTTATGGGTTGTATTACGGGACAATATTCAAGGTCAGGTTTGTTCAAAAGATATATGTATGGACCTGTATTAAAGGACACTATTCAGGGTCACATTTGTACATTAGGTATATGTATGGACTTATTAAGGGACAATATCCAGGGTTAGGTATTTGTATTATAGGACAATAGTCAGGGTCTGGTTTCTACTTCAGATATATGTATGGGGTTGTATTATGGGACAATATCCAGGGTCAAGTTTTTAAATAAGTAATATATATGGGCTTGTATTCTGGGACAATATCCAGGGTCAGGTTTGTACACTAAGTATATGTATTGGCTTGTGTTAAAGGACAATAATCTGGGTCGGGTTTGAACATTAGGTATTGTATGGGCTTGTATTACGGGACAATAGTCAGGGTCAGGTATTGGGGTTGTATTACGGGACAATATCCAGGGTCAGGTTTTTTCATAAGGTATAGGCATGGGCTTGTATTAAAAGACACTATTTAGGGTCACATTTGTACATTAGATAACTATGTATGGACTTGTATTGTCTGGTTATGTACATTAGGTATATGTATGGGCTTTTATTAAGAGACAATATCAATGGTCAGGTTTGTACATAAGGCCGGGGAAACAAATACCTGTGTTTCTGGTTACAACCGTCCCTATGTTTTGCGGGAACCCTACAGTTTTTAATCATAAACCAAAAAAAAATAAATAAATAAATAAATAAATAAAAACAATCCGTGTTATTTGTTGAAAACAAACATGTTTTAAGTTTTCCTTTAAAAATGTCCCAGAGTAATGTAGTCATAGACAATGTGTGAAGCTCTCTCTGGTCAACATTTGATACCTAACTGATTTCATCAATTTTTTCTCTGACCAAATTCCTAGAATTATCTACAAATCTGGGCTGGCTGGAATCGCAGTTGTATGTCATTCTCGAAACCGAAAACCGAAAACAACTTGATCAAACCATAGTCAAAATGATTCGAAAAACGCGATTTCCAATTAGGTATAAATTCATATTTATTTTGTTCGATTGTGGTCGCGTTTTTCGAAGCATTTTGACTTGTGGCAGAAAAACGGAAACCAGAGAGAGCTTCACACCTTGTCTATAAGTACATTAATCTGTGACATTTGTTCAGGAAAACTTAAAATATGTTTGTTTTCAACAAATAACACAAACAAAAACATGTGATTGAAAGCAACTATTATTTATATATTTTGTCTAGATTTGATTACTAAATTTTATGATTCTTTTCATTTGGATACATTGATAGAAATTCAGTCATTCATTTAAAAAAAAACAGACAGGCTTAATGTACGACTCGTGTTAATGGCTATTTTAATATTATTAAAAAGTTTAGTTTTATGACAGAATAACAATCGGATTGGACACTTTCTTTCTGAATCATTGAAGTGGCCAAATTATCACGTAGCATCTTAACTTTTTCTTCGAACATCTCTTTCAAATATTCATAGATTTTGATAAGAATACATGCAAAGATTCATATTGAAATAAATTGCAATATGGGATTATAATAGTTATTTCTAAATAAGAAATAATTGTATAAAAATACCATTAATTTCCGCACTGCCACGTGAAACAGATATACATTTCACAGTATCCTATATATTTGTTATTTATAGGTATGTGGTTTTATATAAACAAATATCCAGAAGACTGAGAAGTGGTATAAATACTTAGCGTAATGTTAAAAATCAAAAAAATATTTGCTATATAAAAGATGATTTGTGTGCGTCAGCATGATAGGACATTTTGGCTCTGTCATTCTTGAATTAAGCCCCTAGCAAAGATGCTATACATATTAAAATATTAGTTTTGACATCAATGAACAAAAAAGAAAGAAAAAGAAAAGAAAAAAAATACCTACCTACCTACCCTAATTTTTTAAACTGAGTAACCAGAAACACAGGTATTTTTTTCTGGCCGAAGGTATATATAACCTAAGGACAATATCCGGGGTCAGGTTTGTACATTATATGTATGGGCCTGTATTAAAGGACAATAGCCAGGGTCAGGTAAGTAATTTGTATGGGCTTGTAATTATGGGACAATATCCAGGGTCCGGTTTGTACATTAGGTATATGCATGAACTTTTATTAAGAGACACTATCCAGTGTCAGGTTTATACATAAGTCGTATATATGGGCCTGTATTAAAGGACAATATCCAGGGTCAGGTTTGAACATTAGGTATATGTATGGGCTTGTGTTAAAGGACAATATTCAGGGTCAGGTTTGTACATTATGTATATGTATGGGCTTGTATTACGGGACAATAGTCACGGTCAGGTTTGTACATAAGTAATACATATGGGCTTTAATTAAGAGACAATATCCAGGCTCAGATTTTTACATAAGTCGTATATATGGGCCTGTATTAAAGGACAATAGTTAGGGTCCGGTTTCTGCATTAGATGTATGTACGGTATGTATGGGCTTGTATTACGGGACATAAGTCAGGGTCAGGTTTCTACATTATATGTATTTATGGTATGTGTGTATGGTATGTATAGGCTTGTATTACGGGACGGTACTCGGGTCAGCTTTCTACATTATATATATGTATGATATATATAGGCTTGTATTATGGGACAATAGTCAGGGTTAGGTTTATACATTAGACGTATGTGTAGGCTGGTATTATGGGACAACAATCAAGGTCAGGTGCCTACATAATGCACACTTATTTATGGGCATATTTTCTTACATATAAAGGCTTTTTTGTCTTGGAAGATAATAAATTATCTACATTTACATTTACAACAAACATTAGGGTCTTTACATATTAGTTTGTTAAAGGTGACAACCTTCAAGATAAGTTTTCTTTGTATAAGATGATTTTTTAGAAGTTTATTACAGACAGCAATCTACTATGTCAAGTTTCTTCTTATAATGTGTATGTTAGTTTGTTTAAAGACTGCAACAAGCAACATTCACGGTCTGACTTCTGCAAGAGCTTAGATTTACATATAGACATTAAACAATGTAAAACCTGAGTTAAGTATGTCATTTCTATAGTCTCCTGCTCTAATCCTTTTTTAATATGCGCTACTTACTTGCAGGAAGAATATTTTTTTAAAAATAGAACTATAACTAAAGGTAATTAATACCCCTCTTCTTGACCTTAACCTTGGCTACACATCACTGAATGTCGCGCATAGCACATCGTCTTCATATATGCAACATCTGTACTAAATATTATCCCAAGATACCAAATAAATCAAAAGGTAAATCACTGACACAGATTTGACATTTGACTTTCATTATGACATTGACCTTGGACACACAGCCTTAAAAGTCGTCTTGATATAAGCATTATTTGTACATAATAGTATTCTAATACACCAAGCCGTTCCACAGATACAGCCCGGACACGAATCAGACCTTAAATGTGACCGTTGAGCTTTACTGCGACCTTGACCTTCAACATACAGTGCTAAATACATACATACAACTTATGGAGACACCCGGGCCCGTTTTATGGAACAACTTACAACCATTTTGATCGTAAATCAATTTCTTAAATGCTTCACTATCAATTACATTTTTCAAATAAACGTAATTTCATTTCATTTTCTTATACTTGTGATATTTCTGCACTACGTGCACACATAGTTGTCTACATTGAATGAGTATGTGAAAAAAGTGAACGATTTTAAAATTTGAGACTTATTGTAATAAATACTGATTATTGTAAGATGTTTAATAAAACAGGTCCCTTATTATTGTCCCATAATACAAGCCCATACATACACCTTCTGCAGAAAGCTTACCCTGATTGTTGTCCCATATTACAACCCCATACATACACCTTATGTACAAACCTGACCCTGACTATTGTCCAGTAATACAAGGTCATACATGAATCTAATGTAAAAAGCTGACCCTGGATATTTTCCCTTAATACAAGCCCATACATACACCTGCAGAAATCTGATCCTGACTATTGTCCCTTAATACAAGCCCATACATATACCTTATGTACAAACTTGGTCCTGGATATTGTCCCATAAAACAAGCTTATACATACACGTAATGTAGAAACCTAATGCAAGCTCATACATATACCTTATGTAGAAATATAAAAAGATCGGACAGGGAAAGTAGCATTCAAGGAGGACAGTAAACCACAAAACACAGAAACAAACACGCAAACAGACAAACAAGAAGACAAAAGCAATAATAAATGCAAACGACATCACAAACACAAAAAGGGTTGACAATAGGGCTACCGCCTTGGAACGGTCAGTGGCAAAGTAGGCCACTGGGGGTTTAAACCGGTTCTAGGGTGCACCAAACCTCACACTTACCCTACTGTCATCCCATTAAAACAGGACAGTGTAAATAAAGAAATCCCCGCCATGATCTAATCTCTAACCAACAAGGCAGCATCAATAGTAAAACACAAATATGCTCTTGTAAATATAATACAAAAAAAACAATAGCCTAGAAAGCCACAATGAAGGTACTCAATGACTTTGCAGAAGCCAGAGCAGTAAGAGAATAAACCATTAAGGACACAACAAGAAAGATCATGGACAATAATAAAACGCCACCGTCCCAATGGGCTTTAGGTACGCGTCATCACAGGGTCCACAGCCTGTCCGGTCATCGTACAATTAAAGAGGAAAGCATAGTGGCGAACTGTAAAAGGGTCCACCACAGTCTGATCACGACTATTGTCCCTTAATACAAGCCCATACATATACCTTATGTAGACGTCTGACCCTGACTATTGTTCCTGACTACATGCCCATACATATATATCGAATGTAGAAACCTGACCCTGAATATTGTCCCTTAATACAATCCCATACATACACCTTATGACACCTGACACTAACTATTGTCCCTTAATTCAAGCCCATACATACACCTTATGTAGACATCTGACCCTGACTAGTGTCCCTTACTATAAGCCCATACATATATATAATGTAGACAATGGATATTGTCCTTTAATACAGGCCCACATATATACATAATGTAGGAACCTGACCCTGGATATTGTCTCTTAATACAAGCCCGTACATATACCTTATGTACAACCCGGACCCTGACTATTGTCCCTTAATATAAACACCTGCATATACCTAAGGTACAAACCTGACTCTGGATATAGTGCTTTCAATTAACCATGAGTGCACACCTGTGGTGGTTTCTTATTGGGAATAAAAACAATCTGAATTTTCCGACAACTTTTCAAGCAATCAATCGCTAGAAAAAGTACAAACAATGCGACGCCGAGTGCATACATTTTTATGAAAAATACTCGCGATTTTATTCATGAATTTTCAATCAATTTCAACTGTGTAATTTGAGAACAAAACAAAGGCTATACAGAAATTCAAGGCCTCCAACCAGATCTACACAATAATGGCAATACAAAGTCATAATTATTTTGAATATCGTACCGTAAATGAAAGATGAGTTAAATTTCTAGAAATGTACATTCTCGATTCAAGCCGAAAACTGTAGAAAAAGAAAATCGAGTGTATTTTCGCCGTTAAAATCGAAGTTATATTATGAATTCCATCATTTTTTCCATAAATTAAAAGCAATACATGCATATTTAAATAACTTAGCTCGATATTTGCAATTGATCGCGTAGTAGAATGTTAATAATTCATTTTAGGTCAGCATCAACTCATTTTAGGATAATCGATCGCGTCAAAAATGGCCTGTTGTTTACCGCAGAGTAATCAGGGAACCAGCTTTTTCGCAATTCGGCGGATAAATCGAGAATTAATAAAGGCAATAATAGGCAGTTTCAAATCCAGAGTACTTGGTTTGGTATAAAGCGGGTTTGTTTGTGATCGTTTTATTGACGAGAGAAATCAACGGCAATGTATTGTATCCTACGATTAGTCATAGACATCAATAACGTATCTATGTCTATGGATTAGTTAAAGATTTTGTTTTGATTTTGTTACTCAACGCGGATATGAATGAAAACTAAGTGTGGGGTAATTATCGAATAATTAGTATTTTTCAGTAAAAATGGAATGAAAGCTAAGTTTGTGGTAATTATCGAATAATTAGCATTTTTCAATAAAAAATAATCGAAGACCAGAATAAGATTGCATTCGATAAACATGTCTCTGTCAAGTTGGTTAGGGTTGAAAATGCATCTAAATCTCACTACGGTCAAAGACGTAAAGATGGGGAAAAAGTAAAAAATAAATAAATTTTTCGATTTCAGTTGGTATGTTCAAGACGAAAAGTTTTTTTGGCACTGTTCACTTTGAAGTTTGTGGGAAAATAATAATAATAATAACAAAATAATGATACTAATAATAATGGTGGCTCATCCGGGATCTTTAGCATTAAAACAAAGTATTATAAGTGTGAATTTTTTTTTCAAAGAGTTCAGACACTGACAGGCACATGCCCGGCCTGATGAAGGCAAATGTCCGGGGAGACAGATATATTATTTGGGGAGTGCCACCTGACCTTTACTCCTGACCTGACATGTTACCAAACTGCAGGGCGAAGGTTACCAAGGTTAATAATAATGTGTGTGGTGTGTGATTATTTTGGGGTTTACATCTGGGTAACGTTGGAACCCCCTCCACCTTTATGTTAAGAGGGGAGCATGGGTGGATCCAGAGTGGGGCGGAGCCAGCGTGCGCCTCCCATATAAAACCTGACCAAGTATGTTTACACCTGCCATAAAAAGGCCTAATTATTTCATACCTGACCCGCACTTCCGGCTGTACTAACTTCTCGAATATTTAATTGTTTGTACAACCGAGACTTGATTAGTCTAGATCATCTGCGACGATTGCTTGTTTTCAAGACAAACGTTTGTATTTATAATCAAGCGTCGAAGATGATCAAGACCAATCATGTATCGTTTGTACAAACAGTTAAATATTCGAGAAGTTGCGAATGGGTCTTTGTAACGAGAAGTTAGTACAGCCGGAAGTGCGGGTCAGGTATGAAATAATTTTACGGCAGAAATCGGCGATTTTACTTAAATTTCTCCGCACAGCGTGCGTTTTCGTACGCACTGTGAATTGAATATGATAAATGGGAATAAGACCTAACGAACTGTGTAGATGATTTGAATCAATTCTGTAATTTGACAAAGATTCAGCCTTCGAAACGAGGTTGGTCATATCAAAGATGTTTACCATGTGTTATATAGGTAATAGGGGGATATCTTTTTTTTTTTTTTTATATATAATATCTGCGGCTCCAGTGCCAGTGTATTTTTTCGCTTGTTAATGTTTTGTTAGTTGGAGAATAAAAATATACACCAAACAGTTATTTGTTTATGACTTGCTTTATTACTACTTATATAATACAAATGACGATTAAAGCAACAACATCAACATTATTATATACCATACAAAGCCAAATTACGAAAACAAAATTGGGCTAGTAAACTTGGGTTCGGGCTAGTAATTTTTCTAAACATTTAGCCCGAATTGGCTAGTGCTTTGTACAAATTAATTCAAAGACTGCCCCATTAATGGCAAGATATTTTTTTGAAGGTTTTTCTGCTTGTTAACGCAAAAAAGATGTTTACGTCCCCTTAAAGAATGGCACACAAGTTTATTTGAGTTTTTTTGTGTGTTTTTTGGCTTGTCAACCCATTTTTGGAAAACATACGGCCCTCCTAACATGAAATCCTGGATCCGCCCCTGGGGAGGCCCATTTCAGCCAACTGTGGGGCACTGGTTTCTGTGGGTAAAGGGTCATACAGGTGGTCCCCAATGGCTGTCCACGGTAGTCTGGTAAGTATCGGGACTTGACACTTACATAGTTTGCTGGTTTGTCAGTAATGAGTATGTCTCAGGCAATCGGTTGTCTCCCCGGGTCTTATTTATAATTTCATAATATTATTAAAACGGCAGGCAGATCTCATCTCTGCCTTATCAGACATCTATGTCTTATTCTGATAAGGCATTTGCCATATATTAGATGGACTTGATAATATAACAGAAAAAATAATTACTTACGAAAGACAGAACTAGGCTTGAGGCCTCAGATAGTTCAAGCAAAAATGTCAAGTCCAATTACTAATATTAATCTTACCAGCTTTGTTCTCCAGAAAATCAGCCAGTCTTTCACAGGCTACGAGCTGTTTGACTGTAACCTTTTCTTCAATCCCTTTTCCATTTTTTTTATAAACTCCTGAACAAAATCTACATTAAAGACTCGAGCGTACTTTACACGTCGCTTGCTGGAATCATCGAAGTTGTACGCTAACTATGCACTATAGTTCAGTGACGTACCACCAGACTGGGAAAACATTTCCAAAAAGGCCCAAGAAACCAACGATTTGAACTGGCCTCGAAGACAGTTTAAACAGTGTAAACAGTGTAAATAGTGTAAACAGTGTAAACAGTGTAAATCGTGTCAACTGTAAATAGTGTAAGCTGTGTAATGTAAACAGTGTAAACAGTGTAAACAGTGTAAACAGTGTAAACAGTGTAAATAGTGTGTAAATAGTGTAAACAGTGTAAATAGTGTATACAGTGTAAACAGTGTAAATAGTGTAAATAAGGAATCACGAAAATGCACCTTTGTTTGACAAAATGCCTTTGAGAAAATAATCTTTAGAAAACAAAAACTATCAGTATAATTTTGAATTTTTGTCAACGCTTTTACGATAATATGTTTTTGTTTTATTAGACGTTCATGAACACGATGTAACCTAGCTGATTTATCGAATAAATCCAACTTAGGCTTTTTTCTTGTACGCACATCACCTTCCGCCATTCTTGTTGTTGTTGTTGTTGTTGTTTGTCTTTGTTATTTCTTTACCGAAAGCAATGGCGAACCCCAGAATTCCCTGGGTAGGGTAATACGTCCTCCACCACGGTAATAATACAATTATTAACAGTTCACACGTATATTTAAGTTCTATTTACGCCTTTTATTTGAAAGTCACTTAGTATTGACACTTTTAGAAATGGATGGTCAGCGAAGAAGGACTTCATGGAGATTTTAATAAAGTCTATATCTCTTTGTATGGAGATGAAATATTAGTCTTCTAATGTGAAATTCCAGTCCCTTCACAAAGAAGGATAAAAATATCGGACAGGGAAAGCAGCATTCAAGGACGACAGTCAACCACAAAACACAAAAACAAACACGCAAACAGACAAACGAAAAGGCAAAATTAATAAAAAATGCAAACGACATCACAAACACAAAAGGGTTGACAATAGGGCTACCGCCTTGGAACGGTCAGTGGCAAAGTAGGCCACTGGGGGGTTTAAACCGGTTCTAGAGTGCACCAAACCTCACAGTCTAGTTTCAGCAACTTCTCAGGCAGCAACACGGAATAGTCAATCAAGGTTTGCACTTTTTTCCGATGGCGAATCAAAGTATGCATCCGCACAATTTTCTTCCATTTCGTCGTCTGTGTTACACAACGGGCACACTGGAGATATGGCGTTCTGTTGAATCTACTTTTGTTGACTTGTAGGATGTATGTACCTGTGAGCAGTCGCAATCTTTCTGGAATTCGCGTTACTTTCAAGGCAGATGAGCATGTAACACGTAGGACAGGGTGAAGCTTTCTTGGGTTAAAGGAAACATTCATAAACTTCAATGTACTGTAATTTGTAGCCAGACGTTCAATGCCATTCTTCCATTTCCTTTCGACAACTGAATGAATCTTTCCCTTCCACTGGCCCTTGTGGAGTGGGTTCTCAAGATATGTATGAATGTCACCAAGGTCATATTTCACCAGGAGCGGTTGTACTTTGCCAGCCCACGAGACACATATCAAACGCTACCGTCTGTTGAGGATTTAGGTAGACGTTATCATAGGGTCCACATTATGTTAGGTCATCGCAAAATTAAAGACGAACTGCCAAATGATAGTTTCAAAATCTCTTTTGATAAACAGTTTAATATTAATATAAGAGGTTCAATACAGATTTAAAAAAAAAGATTGTATGTATGACCAAGGAGTTTAGGAAGTTTGTAAATCACGTATTTTAAATGTAAATCAGGGTTACGATAATAATATTTGTCAAAGGTTGATCGACGTTATGGTAACGGCAGCCCTGCTGGAGTAGCTTTTGAATTATACATAGTTTACGCGTATTCAAGTCTTCAAATCGATCACAAGCTCCTGGAAAAAGTATAAGTTGAGAAACAAATACCCCATAAGAAGTTGCTGGGGAAGCATAATTGAGGGTAATTAGTAAACCTTAATTAAAATCATCTCTCTTATCATAATTGTTGCTAATAATGTCTTCAGTTCCAAATAAAGATATGTAAATCGATAAAAGAAACATTGCGTTGGAGCAATTTAGAATAAATTAACATAAAATAATGGGTTGTCAATGTTCAATGTGTCATCCAGATACCAAGAGGGTGTCACTAAAGGCTTCAATTACATCTGCCTGACTGAACATGTAGTATACAAAATCAAATTTTCGACTGTCACAATTAATTTACATTTCGCTCCCATAGGGATTCCAACACTTGTCTATGCGTCTATGCCTGACATATACATTATCTAATATGAATGTAAGTGCTTCACAAACTTCGTGACAAATTCGCGTAGTGTAATTTTTATAAACTGGCGACTCATATTTGGTTTGTTTCCTCAGATGATGACATTAGCAGCTCTACTCGGAAAAACACTGCTACATTTATTAACAGTTAAAACAATATGTCAACTGAAGTGGTACATATACTGAGAAGTCCAAACAGACCGGAGACAATGTACATTTGATAATAAGTTACAAAGTATCCAGAATCTATATCGGATGGTACTGATCATTCATAACCTATAATGTACAACCTCAGATTGCACCAATGAATTCTAACGTATAATGTAGTACCTCATATTGCAAGTATGAATTATACCCTATACTGTACAACCTTGGATTGCACGGATGAATTCTAACCTATCATGCATCACCTCAGATTGCACGTATAAATACTAACATATAATGTACATACTGTTGATTCTAAACCTAAAATAAAACAATTCAGATGGTCCTGCTCAAACCTCCCGCCAACGGTGGTTTAAGCGACCTCGCGGAAGAATTCTGATCACTCCTCTCGGTGTGATTTGCTCCTTCACACCAATAAAGACAGCATTGTAAAGATTGTTACCTATATTGACTGTACGTCTATTGTGAACTAGCTGTGCGCCATCAGCATGTCGAGTCACATAGAGCTAATTACAGGTTATGAAAATCACAGGTTTTTATTTGGAAGAGAAGAAACAATAATGGGCTGATGATTCAATCAATCAGCAAAGCCATTTAAAGTACATTTTAAAAATCCAAGCAATGTTTCCAAATTATAATAGTGGTCTACAGAAAAGTTTTATTTTTATCAATGTTATTGCACGTACTTAAATCTTTAAACTTATCGTGTAAGTGATGAACGTTCTGTACACGTCTTCGTTATCTGTATCCTTAAATACATTTTATCAAATAACATTGCTTCTGGGAGTGTAATAATACACTAGTGTATTACCGACTCAAATGAGGACAGAATCGAATGTAATCCCAATTGTTTAAATGGTATATCATACGATAAGTTCAGAAAATAAATAAAAATGTGAAATTGTACGCATCGATTTCTGCCTTATATACCGACGTTTGGGGTGTTTTGAAACTACTTTACACGTGACTCATTCATATTCTTGAGTGATTACCAGTTGAAATAGGGACTGTGTAGCTTTAAATACATGAGGTGGTGAATATAAAGTTACAAATAAGGACACGTCTACAAAGTAGAAATAGATTGATATAGAGACTGTGTAGCTTAAACTATTTATCATTATTTAAAACACTTACTACATTGTCACTAGTATCTGTATTAATTAATTGTATAAAAGGCTAAAATGTCAAGGTAAATGATGAACGCTATATCGCATGATAGTCATGCAACTATTAGTTGTTGAATGACGTTTACATAACATATTGTCACGGAATATATGTCGTAGTGTCAAGTGCACTGGCCTTAAAATCTATAAATGCAATGGTTGTCATAGACCATTTCTGTGTTTGCTCGTTTATCGGTTTTATTTAATCAATATCTAAATTGCCTAACTGTTGTTTATCTTTATTGGCCGTCCTATTTAGAGATATTGTGAACATTATTTTGCGAAAGAAATATTTTTTAAAACTCTCATACTAAGGCTGTGTCTTACATTTTGTATCAAGTAAATGACAACATGCATCTACTAACTTATTTCTTGTTCAGATACAAGTAGTACTGTAATTAAATGTTAACATTACGTTTTCGAATACATACTGGTGTGCTCTCCCCTGTCAGTTGTCGTCTGTATTGACAATTAAACGTAAAACTTTGAACAGGTAAATCGAGTACATGTGTGTCACTGATTATAAGGTCGTATTCCTTGTATACATCAGGAAGTTGTTAATGCCTATGCTTCAACAACGAAGTAAACTAAATCTAACTGACTTAGTGGCATATGTTTATTAAGGTGTGGCTTAGTTTATTAGTAGATATAATCAGGCGGAAATTTCAATATTTAAACACTCCCGTTTATTTTGGATAACAATAGTATGGTTTGATTTACCCTAGAACCTGATTTTAAATACCCCAGCGGCCTTTTTGCCTTTGACCGTTCCATTGCTTAACAATTTTCCGTTTGTGGGTGTCGCATACTTTGTTTCTATTTATCTATGTCATGGCTACATATGAGCGGGTATTTTGTTTCCGTTCATGCCTATGCTTGTTTATTTTGTAAGGTTCCCATTGACGCTTGACAAACACGCGTCGTAGTTTTTAATTTGCATGCAAGTTAATGAATGCTTTGTTCTATCATGATTATTTTTCGCTGGTCGATTCTGTATGTTTTTGTTTGTTTTTGTTTTTGTTTTTTGCCTTTGGTATTCAGTTACTAGGTGTTAATTGATCAAGTTGGTGTAAAATGATTTCAAACATGACACTGTCCTTTAAATATCTGATTATAATGTTCAACAGTTCACTAGCGCTATTTAATCATGCATAATTTGGTAGAATAAGCCTATAGAAAATAGCTGGTCGCAATTTGTGTGGAATTTTGCACATTATGTTTTTTAATGCAAATAAAGAATACCTTCAACTGGGCTTAAACATGCATTGATTCTTCAACGTTCATGGTCAACATATACTGTATTGATGTTAGTCATTTATTAACGTGAATATAGAAACTGGACATTTGGAATTCTGCCAAGCTTAATACAAAGCTGTTCGTATGCCCTATCGAGTACTTTATTTAAGGGTTATCAGGGAGAGTGTATTAAATATTGATTCTTCAAAGTTCATGGTCAACATGTTAGTCATTGATTAACGTGAATATAGAAACAGGACATTTGGAATTCTGCCAAGCTTAATACAAAGCTGTTCGTATGCCCTATCGAGTACTTTATTTAAGGGTTATCAGGGAGAGTTCTACCTAGCGTCGTATTAATAGATATTTCAATATCTGTACTGCATGTTTACACTCTACATTGATTGTGCTTTACATTGCAACATTTTTTTAATAAAGCATATTTGTATTCAAACATTAATTTTGATTGTTGGTTCATGACATTCTTCATAACGGTTTTGAAAACCGTTTTCGATAATGATCTATCAAATAAACCGAGACTGCAATATTTCGTATTTATCGTTTCCAAAAGTCCACTATCATATTCTTTTGTATTACATTATGATAACTGGCCTCCTTTATGCCTTAACAAATAACACTTAAGCAGGTTCTAGGGGCGTGCGAGGTGTTACGTCTTATATAACCTCTCGTGAACAGACTCGATACAACTGAAAATACCACTTTTGCCCATTGTTTTGTATTCGTTGCTTTCAAGGAAGGTGTGCTCATTTAATATACCAGCAAGTATTAAATAACGTTCGCATGGCAAACACTTAATTTTTATATGTAATGTACCTTATAAAAGAACTTCATTCGTATTCCACCTTATTTTAAAATTAAAGTCAAACATACGTATGCTGATCTAGGTTTTATGTTTGAAGATTAATCTTACAAAAGCTGACATGTATTTAAGTTGCCGAAAGTAGATCTAGTTGTAGATACTATTCTGTCTTCAAACTGCTGCTTCTTTGTGAAAAGTAAATTACGATCCGTGCAAATACATGTAGCTTACTTGAAGCTCTATTTCTGATTGGCAATGATCTTCATAATTCAACAGAGGAAGTTGTGTTGATTTTGTTTGGTTATGTTTCAATAACATATCGGTACAGTACAAATGTATGCATTTTCAAAACACTGCACATCAAAATTGAAAGTACAAGGTGTTCTTAAAGTGAATACCTATATGCCTGTGACGCATATATGTAATACCATTGGCAAATTCAGTTTTAATATAAATATGTTTAGTTTCTCTCATATTGTTACATGCTTTGTCTGACATATTGTTTTAGAATGATGAATTCAACTGATATAATCACTTATACCAAAAAGTAATTACGTGTGAATGATAAACTTTTAATACATATGTGTGTGAAATCCCGTCACCCGTCAGTAGTATAAAAACTAGCGATTTTGGGCCACTTTCTCCTCGCGGGGCACGAGAAAAACTAATGAGTGCTCAGGCGTAACTCTCATTCACACCACCAAGATCTAAATGTAAGTCACGCCTAAATCAACTACTCGACCTATTTCAACAGTTTTCTCAAGCAACCCCGCTCAGGAAAACTCGCCCAAAACCCGTAGTTTCTATACTACTAATCAATCCGGTTGTCATTTTAATAACATAACATTCGGAACTCATTAAGCAAAGTCAGACGGAACCGGGCAGTAGTCTTCATCATCGCTCTGCATATCATTTTTTACCATGGAGTATTTTATTTTCCTACACTTTGCTATTTTGTATTTCAGTTTAAGTAGCTCTTCTCTGTTTCCGGCCAGCTCACGTTCATAACTATACATTTCAACCAGCAATCGTCTTTTTTTGGTGTCCATAAAATCATCACGAACTACTTCATATTCTACTTGGAGTTGCCTACCTCTCATCAATTCTCTTCTATATTTATCTTTTAAATTATTAAGTTTTCTGCAAACCTTTTCTAATCTTTCTTGTCCCATTATATAATAATACTATATATAATTATTTTAAGCCCTTATTTAATATTTTCAATATCCTTAAATGAGACCCAATTATTGAAATCCTCATTGTAACCCTTCCATTTAATCAATGCTTGTTTCTTTTTATAATCACGTCGTATTACTTTTTCAATTCTGAATAGCTCTTGGCCGGCTTTTATCATTTCTAATTCATAAAAGCTTCCATCAATGTTTTCGTTGTTTAAATCTTTAATTTTTTATGTCACAGGATTTGTGTTTTGAGTTTCATCAACAATAAATATTTCTTCAGTCCAATTTGGGGTATAACCTTTCTCAAACGTTCTTTTATATTTGCTGATTCTAACATTATCCCCTATTTTAAACTTCGGCTTAATTTGATTACTTCTCATCTTTCCATACAAGTTGAAATACACCGTTCCTTTGTTCTTCTCATCACTAGCTTCAATTGGTGTCATTTTAATACTCCGGTGTTTTTTGCTATAATACTTGACAACCATTGCCTGAAGCATGTCTAAATATGTATTTGTATTGTTGTCTGTAAAATATTTCCACATTTTTTCTTTTAATGTTCTGTTAAATCGTTCAATTACTACAGCTTTCCCAAAATTAAACGTGTGATGCATTTTAATATTATTATCATCAAGAAATTGCTTAAACGTCTTGTTATAAAACTCCACACCCTGGTCAACCCACAGCAATTTACATTGTCTTCCTATACGAATTATCTGTTGGAACGCTTTGGTAATTTCTAAACCAGTTTTATTTGGAACCGGTACAACCCAAGCATATTTGCTAAACACATCAATAACAGTAAGCAAATATTTAGTACCTGTATTATACTTTTAAAACGATTGCATATCAACCAAGTCATCAGACCATATTTTATCAATTTCATTAACAATCACACGGCGTTGCGTGAACTTTCTTCGTATAGGTTTATGAAGTTCATCTGCTAACTTGTCAGTCCATTTCAACGCCTTTTCTAGTTTTTTGAGTTTCCAAGACCAAGTTTATATTTTGTTCTAATTACTGGTTTTACTATCAAATTCTTAGCGATCTTTTCACCAATAGTTTTAGACTTACTTTTTTTAAACCAGCCAACATGTTTTTATCACACGTTGATTTATTACTAGGATTTTCATCATTACAATAATCATGATCTTTACAAACAGCATCTAATTCATTTACCGGTTCTCCGCTATCAAGTGGATTAGCAGGACCGCAATATTTATAACCAGGAAGTGTTAACCCTTTTTTGGGCAGCAAAGGGAGCAAAGATTTATGAATATCAATATTTCCACCTTCTGTGTTTTAACAAAAAAAAAAATATAAAAAGATCGGACAGGGAAAGTAGCATTCAAGGAGGACAGTAAACCACAAAACACAGAAACAATCACGCAAACAGACAAACAAGAAGGCAAAAGCAATAATAAATGCAAACGACATCACAAACACAAAAAAGGTTGACAATAGGGCTACCGCCTTGGAACGGTCAGTGGGAAAGTAGGCCACTGGGGGTTTAAACCGGTTCTAGGGTGCACCAATCCTCACACTTACCCTACTGTCATCCCATTAAAACAGGACAGTGTAAATAAAGAAATCCACGCCATGATCTAATATCTAACCAACAAGGCAGCATCAATAGGCAATATAAGTAAAACACAAATATGCTCGTGTAAATATAATACAAAAAACAATAGCCTAGAAAGCCACAGTGAAGGTACTCAGTGACTTTGCAGAAGCCAGAGCAGTAAGAGAATAAACCATTAAGGGCACGACAAGAAAGATCATGGACAAACATCAGACGTCACCGTCCCAATGGGCTTTAGGTAGGCGTCATCATAGGGTCCACAGCCTGTCCGGTCATCGTACAATTAAAGAGGAAAGCATAGTGGCGAACTGTAAAAGGGTCCACCACCAAGCATGCAGTACGTTGCAAAATGATAGGGTCATAACCTCTTTTGATAAATTTTTTAACAATTTTAACAAAGATAGTATGAAAGTGATCATGACCTAGAATCTTACGAAGTTTATAAATCACATCACCATAGAAGTCAGGTTGTGATAGTCCTTGTCGCAGAAGAGTCCTTAAATTACTTTTATATTTGGAAAGAAGATCAGGGTTACGATAATAAAATTTTGCAAAGGTTTTACGAAGTTTATGGTAACGGTAACCCTGATTGAGTAACTTTTTAGTTATACAAAGATTACGAATATTAAAGTCCTCAACTCGAGTACAAGCTCTAGAAAAACGAATAAGTTGAGACACATATATCCCATAAGAAGTTGCTCGGGGAACATCCCCATCCAAGTGGGGATAATTAACAATGTCAAAATTAAAATCATCTCTCTGTCATAGATTTTGCTAATTATTTTACCATTTTCAATCGAGAGATCTAAATCAAGAAAAGAAGCGTTATTATCAGATATATTAGCTTTGTTAAGCTGAAGTTCTTTAGGATAAATATAATTAACCATAGTTGGAAAGAAAGGGTTGTCAATGTTCAATATGTCATCCAGATACCGAGAGATGTCATTAAAGGCTTCAATAACATCTGCCTGGGTATCTGGTGAAAGACTCAACATGAAATCCCTTTCATAGCAAAATAAGAACAAATCTGCGACAAGTGGTGCACAGTTCGTACCCATAGGGATACCAACAATTTGTTTATAAACGGTGGTTCCATACCTGACGAAAATATTATCTAATAGGAAGATGAGTGCTTCACAAACTTCATAGCAAGTCCACATAGTATAATTGTCAAAACTGCCGTTAGTAAAAAACGCTTTTATATTATTACATGCCAAAAATGTAGTATTTTCGCTAGCAAATGTTTTTTGAATAAGAGAAATTAGCTTGTCTTTAATAAGGTGATGTGGTAAGGTTATATATAGTGTAGAGAAGTCATAAGTGCTTATTGATGAAACTTGACCTTTCTTGAAAATTTTATCAAGAACGTCTCCTGAATATTTTATAGATCAAAATAAATTAATCCCAGAAAACTAAAAACTTTGTTTTAGTAATACCACAAGATGCACAAGTTGCTCTTAACAAATTTTCTACCATTTTTGCTAAAACATACTTAGGACCAATATTTTCAGTAACCTTTTTTTTCTTTTATGCAATAACTCATATATAATATGATTAGATTAAACTTTGTTTACAAAATATAATGTAATGATGTTTTCATTTTTTACTGGTTTGTAAGGCTTTAATAATTTGTAAAGAATATCATACGTGCTATTTCCTTCTTGTAACTTTTTAATGAATAATAGGCAGAAATTTCCACACAGAACACTTGTTTTATCTTGGTATTGAATATTGTTGTATTTTATATTAGGTATGTACGCTAAAACTACTTTTGGTGGGCTCAGGCCAAACGGATCGAAATAATAATTAGCATAGTAACAAGTCCAGTGTGTGCCAGGTCCAATATGATCATCAAGATTAATAATACCACATTCTTGTTTATTTTGTGCTGTCGGTAATTTGTTTTTGCTGTACACCCCACTGAAGTTCTGTATACCTAGCTGCTTAACCCATTTTATTATATCTAAGTTAGAGATAGGTTCATTTTTAAAATTTAATATTTTTTTATAAATGGGATACTTCTATATGGCCTGAGTTGTGAGTCTACTTGCAAATCATGTCCTCTTCTATCTATTTGCTAACCTTTTCCAGTTAAACCACTAATAACAGATCCAATCAATGGAATTCCTAGTGATGCAAGAAGCCCAAGAAATCCTCCGTCCTGCTGTTGTGTTTTAGTTAGTTTAACAGGGCAGCGACCTTTTGACTTTGCTATCTTGTTTCTTTGTGCAAGTCTTAATTTATTTGATTTTAGAAGTTTTGGTTTTTTATCACTAGGAACAGTTGCCGTTACGTCTTGCTGTTTTTTATCACCGGGAGCAGTTACCGTTTTAGGAACAGTTACCGTTTTATTACTAGAAGCACATGCCAGTACGTCTTGTAGTTGTTTTTGTGTTAGTTTAATAGTGCAGCAACTTTTGACTTTGCTATTTTATTTTTTTGCGCAGCTGTTAATTTATTTGATTTTAAAAATGTTCGTTTTGTATCAGCATGAACAGTTACCATGCCATTTCCAAATAGTTTACCAATTCCAGTACTTGCCAGACCACTAAGTGCCCCTGTTGCTGGAGGTCCTAATATCTTTTGAGCAAATCTAGCAACTGTTGGTAATATTGTTTTAGTTAACAAACCAGCTAATGCACCTAAAAGGCCTCCATTCTTGGACTGAGATCTCATTTGCGATTTTGATATATTTATGTCTAATCCCCGTCCGCTAGATTTAGCTTTGTTAATATTGTTAATCTGAGTAGCTGTTAGCAGCAAAGAAAAATTCCCAGTTAGTTGGTTATTTTTTAACCTAAGTGTTAATTCACTCTTATCCTCATAAGCCCTCGCTAAACTCTGTTTTTGCACATCTGTTAAATTTACTGAATAATTTACGTAAGTCATATATATTATAAGTTAGATTAAACAATAACTAGTCCATGTCCAACAGTATCAATAAAAACATCTACTTCATAGAGAACCAGAGCATAAACTTTATAAGGAGCCCCCGGAGGTATATTTAGTTTATATCTCAAACTTAGTTGTTTTGGATCAATACTGACTTCATTTTCCTTGTAACTCAAATCAAAATGTATCATTCCGAAAAGAGTTTTAAAATTACCCACATTGAGTAAAGTTCCAGTGTTTTTTATCATTTTGCTTGTAAGAATAATTAAAAACATCTCTGAATATTCTTATGATATTAGCATAACTGTATTCGGTTTCTGGATAATAAACTCCATTTCAAACGTCCAATCTAGCTGATTGCAAATAGCAATTAGTTACCTTAAACGTATCCAGAAGATGAGGATTTTGTGTTTGAGAAGAACTCTTGTCTGAACTTTGCAAATACACAAATACATGTTTGGGATTTTTAACACCAGCCGTTATTCTAAAGACTGATTCAGTTAGTTGAGAACTTCCGCTTTCTTGTATCATTTCACGGAGGTAAGTCCATCTTGTTGCTATCATATGATTTGTCATTACATAACTTAAACCATCTGAGTTAAATATCATTCTGGGTATCCACAAAACTAATTTATTAATAACTACTCGACCATCATCACCACCAGCTTTGAAAATTAGCACATTATCATCTGTTAGTTGCAAGCTGATTTGAATCTGACTAGGAGGAAGCATGTTTGTTACCAAACCTTCAAAGAAGGAATATTTGTTTAATGGGATTATAGAGTCAACTATTTGATTAGTTATGATTAAAGCATGACGGATCGCAAATCCTGAATTATAACCAGCTTGATCATCTCGAGATTCTGCAGCAGCTGTATTATCTAAATAAAAGTATTCATTTGTTCCGGTTGTCTTTACATAATCGTCAGAAATTTCAAGCAAGCTTTTGACATTAACAAATCTGTGAAGATTATTTCCATCGTAAACTATCTTTCCATTTTGCTTTACTTGCATTTGATCAATCAGTGAAGCTGCATCGTTAATCAGAGCAATTTCATCGCCGACTGCGAAATTGGCTCCATCAGCAAGTTTGTTTACTCGAAAACCGATTTCAAAATATGCATTATACCAATCAAAGTAAGAACTTCTGTCATTTAACGTAAACTGATAACCACTTTTCATTTGTCTGGTATTATTTCCTGGTCGTGTAACTGAATAGGTACATGTTCATATCTAGTATAATATTGATTACCTCAAAACATCTATATATACTAGTAATTAGATTATTTTCTATTAATGAATCGATTAATTCTCACATGAATTCCCCTTCACGAAAGTAATCTATTAATTTTTGTATTTACATCTTCTTCAGTTTCACATACAACTTCTTTTTTGTTATCAACCTTTGTCAGTTCTTTTAAAATCATCTCACCTTTTGGTTTAGGTTTAATAACTGAAACTTATTTATCAGCAGCCATTTTTCCTACTTCATCTCCAAGTTTTTTAGAACCACTCTCTATGATTTGTTTACCAGCAGTTTCTAATGCTTTCTTGCCTGCTGTTTTCACAAACTTGATGAATATCTTTGATCCGACTTTTGAAAACATGTCAAATATACCAGCTCCAGTTAATCTGTCAACTTGAGTATATGTTCCCGTACTTGTGTCATAAACTTTTTTTAAACGTGCCATATAACTTATGTTACATTAATTCCTTCAAAACAAATCGAAATGATGTCTGGACACCATTAAGATTAATAATTTTACCGGAGAAATCGGTTATGTAAATATTAATACTGTTAATGATCGTTTTGTTTACTTCGCAGAACCCGACTCCCATCGGTTCATTTTCAAAAGGATACGCTCTCGTAAGAGCAGCTGTACTTATTTCATAAATGACATCCCCGTATGATCCATCAACAATAGAATTACTTATAAAGTCACAGTGGATATACAGTGTATCGATAGAATTTGTTATGTCTGGTGTCACAGTTCCAAATTTAGTTTCTCTAATAAGCTCATCTTTGTCAAACCCGATCAAGGTGTGAAAGTTTGATTCTCTCAAATCAAGCATAAAGTTATTATGAATGGTAACCAAACATTTGAAACTTGATAAATCAAACTGATTTTTTATCGGGACAGGCGTGTCATCAGTTAAATCATTGTTTACAGTCAATGCTTCTTTTATGTAATTATCAATATCACCATAACTATAATTTCCATTTCTAAAATCAATAGTTTTCCAATCTGTTCCATTGTGATACCTTATCACTTTGTTATTAAAATCTTCACTAATATTATACCACGAGTAAGTCATGGAATTAATCTTATCGAGTCCAATGCCATACTGTTTGTTTCTGCCTAATATTAATGGTCTGTCAAATACAGTTGTAAAATTACTCGGTGTATTTGAGCTATTAATTATTGACGCTTTGTCTGATGATAATACTTTTTTTTGTTCCATATAATATAGAATGGATAATTTGTGTTTATACTAATCATTCCGGTATGTAAAATAGTATATTACTTGATTTTTCATAATTGAAAACTTGTGTAGTGTTGTCTTCTATATCTGATCTGAAAATAATACCACGTGGTGGTTTTAAATAAAATTCAAATGTTTCTTTTATTATTCGTTTGTCATTTTTTATTATCGGTATAGGAGCCTTTCTATTCCCATCTACTGTAAAAATCGCGATTTTTTCTACATCTGCTCCCGTGTAAGTAAAATCTATTTCAAATACATAACGACCTTCTTTAAGAATTTTTTATTCATTAAAAATATTTTTTTAATAATATTCTTCACCTTTTATAAGTGGATTGGCTGTAAAAGTAAACACGGCAAGAAGAGAACGGGTGCGCTGGGTTCTTTCCAGTGGTTTTTGCGTTAGGTATAATACATAACTACTGCCATCTTGCATAATACTTATTCCATCTATCGTAAATTCAACAAGTAGAATCCGACTTAAATAGTCTACTTTTACTTTCAACTCATCAATTATACCAAGAATTGCTGTGTGGCGACTAACAGACTTTTGATTATGCTCTTTGAGAGAAGCTATTTCACCACCAAAAGCGTTGCTTCTTTCATCCTGAGCAGCTTTCAATTGCTTTGAAACATCATCAATAGCAGTCTCAAGTTTATCAGTGTCAACCAGTTTGCTCAGTGCTGTCTCCAGCGACTTGCCGTCAACCATTTTCTTTTTGATATCTTCAA
This sequence comes from Cyrtodaria siliqua, assembly GCA_037043455.1. Lineage (NCBI taxonomy): Eukaryota > Metazoa > Mollusca > Bivalvia > Adapedonta > Hiatellidae > Cyrtodaria > Cyrtodaria siliqua. The sequence goes on from JAWPHD010008815.1 coordinate 37,842, forward strand.
ATTCTTTGTTGATATCAGCAACGTTGGTGTTTATCTGCTTATTTAATATTTTAATTTGAGTTATTTCAGTAGTGAAAGCAGTTCTCATTTGTTTTGAAGCATCAGCAATAGCAGTTTCAAGTTCATTGTTATCAACCATTTGTTTGTTGATTTCTCCAACCCGTGTATTAATATTTTGAACACCAGTTCTTATTTGTTCACCTAATTTCTTGAAGTTTTCACTCTCTTCCAATACATCTTTCTTTTCTGACTCTTTCAAAGCATCACCCAGAAGTTTTATTTCATCTTTCAATCCGTTTTGAATTTCAATCACTTTCTCACGGTTTGCTTGTAACTTTGTTTGTATCAGACTTAGTTTATCTTCAACACCTGTTGTCAGATTTTTCATCTTGTCTGGAATTTTATTAATATTATAATCACGTATGATCTTTGTTATTCTTCTTTGACAATATTGCCTTGTTACTGCATCATCTGCTTTTACTGGATTACCAACATTGGTAATTTTATTATTATCTATGTTGAGATCACTTCTCAAAACATTTTCCTGGTTTTTGCCTTTGTTAAGATAATTAACCAGATGTTTTTGTTTTACATACTCAGACAGCACAATACCGAAATTTGTAATATTAACGCTGCCAGTAGTAACTTCCCAACCAAGATCATTAAAAAGTCCCTTTATATATAATATGATTAGATTAAATTTCACCAGTGAAGTTTCTTTTGATCAACTTTCTAGGGCGATCAAGATACAAAAAGTCGTACTGCCTGTCAGTTGCTTCTTTATACTGCTCTTTGCTGACATCTTGTTCTTTGGAAAGCATACCAAGCTCGCGATTAACCGGAGATGCAAGCAATATGTAATGAGAACAGTTCAACCGAATGTCTTTGAGAGTTTTGTAATAAGATTGTGACAAGTAAATTACACAACTATTTGTGTGCCTTCCCTGGATGAAATAATTTATAATATCGTTTTGATTGCGCTCGCAAACATAATCATCAAAAATAGCTACTTTTTGAGTATTTGAATCCAAATCATTCACAGGGATAACTTCATCATTCGAACATTCTAATATGTCTTCAACTGGGATTTTATTCTTTTTTTGCTATTTTTTCAAGTTTTTACGATAAGACCTGATACTTAGACTGCTCAAAGTTTTTAGCAAACAAGTATATCTTGTCGTAGTAAACCAAAGGTTTCAGCAACATGTGAACTAGTGTGTTTGTTTTGCTAGATCCTGAATTACCGCAAATTAACATTCTAAAACAACAGTCTGCCATGAAGTTCCATATCTGTTTAAAATTACCGTTTTCTGTTTTCATATCATAGTTTGGAATTTCCATTATAATAATAGTCAGATAATATTAATATTATCTAAGTATTATTATATGTCTAAAGTGTATTGTGGAATAAAACAAATCCCTCGCGGCAAACGCCTTGGAACAGAAGCAGAATGTTTTAAGGCTAATCAAGTTAGATATTACGGATTACAAAAAGTAGATTGCTGTTGAAAAAGCAGTTAAAAAATCAGTCAAGCCTGCAGTCGCAATAGCAATTAAACCTGCAGTAACAAAAACAGTTAAACCTGCAGTTAAGAACGCAGTTAAACCTGCAGTTAAAAAAGCAGTTAAACCTACAGTTAAGAAAGCAGTTAAACCTAAAGGTAAAAATGTAATTGCCGGGGTTAGGCACAAAGGTCAAAAACCCATTGATCCTACGCTTAATGACTGGGAGCGTTCACCATGGGATTAAAAAACTTATCTAATCTTTATTATATATGTCTAAAGTGTATTGTGGAATAAAACAAATTCCTCGTGGTAAACAACTTGGAACAGAAGCAGAATGTTTCAAGGCTAATCAAGTTAGATATTAAGGATTACAAAAAGTTAAGATGAATATCCCAGGACCTTCTAAACAAAAAGATGCAGATCCTGCCTGGAGACCGGCAATGAAAAATCCAGGAAGTTTGTCGAAAACAGAAGAACGACCAAATACTATTTATTTGATAGGATTAGAAGCAGAAAGGAAGCATATAAATACAATGTTAAGCAAAGCTGAATCTCCCGGCGAGGTAACAGTTCTGGAAAAGAAGTTTTTTAAAATACAAAATGAGTCTGAAAAAGCACATGCAAATATTAGACTCATCAGAAAAAAATTAAAAGCAGTTAAACCTGCAGCCAAGAAAGCAGTTAATCCTCCGGCTAAAAAGAAAGCAGTTAAGCATCCGGCTAAAAAGAAAACAAAAACTACATCATACTCGATTCGAGTTATCTTAACTTGGTTTAACTCATATCAACTTATCTTAATTTATCTTATTTTAATCTAACCTTATATTATACATGTATTTGTTAAAATGGAAAGAATTAGCAGATAAAAAGCGAAAAGCGAGTGAGCTTGTCAAAGAATACGAGAATAAAGTTACTCAAAAAAGACTAGAAAAAGGAGCTAGTCGTGATTTGTACAAAGATATATTTAAACCTGTGACTGGCGAAATAAAAAGTCAGTCAGAACAGCTAACCGAGCAGTTAGCTTCTCTTCCGAAAATAAGTCAGCAATTAGCAGCTCTTCCAGCAGCAATAGGCGCGGAAGTACAAGACAAACAAATGTATCAGGGATTACCCCAGTTATTTGCTGAAGAACCAACTACTGGTAATCTAGATGCTGAAATCGATAAAGAAGTGATAGATCTATATGACTTACCCTTACCGTCGAGTGTAGCTGGAGATAACCAAAAATTTGCAGACATACTCGAACAGGTTAGTGATATTATCAAACAAAACGGTCGCGATAGGGCTGCAGCCACTAAACATCTAAAATTTGAAAAGGATGCAACCGCGAGAGATCAATACAGACAAGTTCAAAGCACTTTGGCAAACGAGTCAAAAGCTTTGAAATATTATAAAGAAAGAATTGATGCAATGCTTGTGCATTCTCCCGTCTTTGGCCAAGGAATACAACAAAAAAGAAACTCTTACAAAGTTGACAAAGATGGTCGCTATGGAATGTTTTAAATTGATTTACCCAAGCTTGTTGGTCATCACAAACTTATTGCCAAGCAAGGAAAAGCAGTTGTGTTAGACATAAAAGTAGATGCTGATTTTATAGACTTGATAACAAAGCGTTACAATAATAAAAAACTTATTCAAAGCTGTCTCAGAATGCTTTCAAGGAAACTAACAAAATTATCTGATTTACCAATTCATAAAGGTTCTTCAAAGTTCAAAAAGATTTTAGGAGGTTGTGTTGAATATTACAATAATCCTAATGATTTGATGGATGATCTAGAGTTGGTATGTGGAAGTATCGAATCAGGAAATAAAAGTCCGCAGCTGATAAATAAAGGTATTAGCATAATCGATGACTTATTAAAAATAGGCGAAATGTCACCCAACACGAGCAACTATTTTCTAAATATTTTAATTAAATTATTGTCTAACTGTAATTATACATGAAAACCAAAGAAGAATTAATTGATCACTTGACGCGACTTGTGGTTGCATACAGACGCAGTTATAAATTGTGCGGTAATATAAACACAACATTACAGATTGCCAGCGGGATAATTGGTTGTACTGCCGTATTGGCATTGGTTCCGGCAATTCCTGTTTTTGTAGCCGCAGTTGGTGCAGTTCCTCCAGTAGTTGCTGTTTTAGTGAGTAAAACAAGAATAGCAGAAAAAAAGACTTTGTTAAAAACACATCATAGAAGTTTCAACAACTTCTAACATATGTCCAAACAACAACATGACTACAAAATGATGAGGAAATAATTAGGATTGTCTTTAATAAAATATTAGAAATTCAAAAGAATGATAACTTTACAGAACCTCTGGAAATGTATATGAAAAGGTTCAAGTCAAACGGCCATGGCATTCAGTCGTAATTATTTTCTGATTTGTTTCCATATCCTATCGTACTTGTCTCTGGTTGATTTTGTTTTAATCGGTTTTGTTTCTTTTTCTATTTTTAATATTTTAAATATTCTCTGAAAAAATGTATTCAAATTTGATTGATCTTTTTCGGCCTTCTATTTTATCCAAAATCTTTACAATTTTGTAAAACAAATCTTCAAATTTTTGTCTACTTTTAGAAGACAAATCAAATGCTACCAAGTATTTATCTAAATGATACTTCCTGATGTAAATAGTTTTCTTTTGGCTGTAGGTGCAACCTGTGATAAGATTATAACCATTGTGAGTGCAACAATTAAGGCAAACACGCTCGTTATCGAAAACATCACAATTATCGTTACAATTCACACATGCGTATGTACACTTGTAACACAGCTTGGCTCTGGTACAATATTTACAAAGCTTTTTTTTTATTAGTCATGTAAAATAAGATACAATCTGTGCACAACCCAGGAGAATCAATAATATCTAAAACTCTTTCACAATATTTGCAATTCATTATATTATACTATAGAAATATATATTTAAATAAGGCTTAAAAATATTATCTTACGTAATATTATAATGGAACAAGTAGAAAAAAAAATTAAAAGCTTTAAGAAAGATCAAATGACATATGCCCGAACGGTTGATTTTGAAGATATGAGTAAACTCGACAAAGAGTTAATAGTTTTTACAAACTTTCAAGATCTGACTGAAAGAATTATAACAATGACACAACAACTAAAACTGTCATGGAAAATAAAAAAAGGAGATATAAACAAACTGCGTGCTTTTTGTAAAAAACAAATTTCAGAGGCAACTCGTGGTTTTGTAGCTGAGGCTGCTTATATTCCTTACTACAGCATTTTGTTAGACAAAGGAATTAATATCATTATGTACGGATAAAGAAAAAAATAATATAATCTAGCCGGGGAATAAATATTTTACTTCAAAATAATTAATTAATAGGGGCTTAAAGAAATAATCTCATGTAATATTATATAATGAGTATCCGAGAAATTGAAACATCCCCGAAACAGTATAGCGAGGTTTTTAAAGTGAATGTTGTCAGTAATGACCCGGTCACTCAACTGCAGAAAACACAACCAAGCGTTATAAAATTTCTTAAAACGGAACTAAAAAAAACGGGCGGCTTTAAATTAAGTGTTGATGTGAAACATACTTTTAAAAAAACATCAATGGGAGACATAGCAACAGGTCCTGCAACCACATACAAAACAGCTTACTTTAATTCTAAAGCAGCAACAATATTAACCGAAAATAATATTATCGAGGCGCTGGACAAAGCACGTGAGGAAATTATAAATGGAGTTGGAAATTGGATTCAGATGGGAAGTGGTTGGGTAATTGAGACACTAGACGCACACTATATCAATCGAATAACGTATAAGCTTTTGCGAGGTAGCTCTTATTTGAATTTACCAAAAGAACTGCAACACAACAAAAAAGGATTGATAAATATAAAAAATGAAGATAACGAGTGCTTTAGATGGTGTCATTTGGCTTATAAATTTCCTGCTGACAATAAACCTCAAAGAATAACAAAGTATAAAAAGCATATTGACGATCTTGATTATAAGGGAATAACATTTCCTGTTACAATTCAACAAATCCCAAAAATAGACAAACAAAACAACATTTGTTTTAATATATATGGGTATGAAGATAATCAAGTATAACCTCTGTACAAATCAAAAAATAAAGTAAAAGAAGAATGCGATACGCTTTTGATTGTTGAAGAAGAAAAAAATCATTACGTGTGGATAAAAGTTTTTGACAGACTAATGTTTAGTCAAACAGCATACGAGGGGAAAAAATGGTTTTGTAAATCATGCTTGCAGTGCTTTACATTAGAAAGAGTTTTAGAAAAACATAAGCCCGATTGTCTTTCACTCAATGGTAAGCATGCAGTAGAGATGCCAAACAAAGATGAAAAAGTTAAGTTTAAAAACTACGACAGACAGCTAATGGTTCCGTTTGTTATATATGCTGATTTTGAAGCAGTAACCGAAAGTATTTCTGCAGCATTAAACAATCCTAAAAAATCACATACGGAAGCATATCAAAAGCATACTGATTGTGGTTACGGATACAAGGCTGTTTGTTGTTATGATGATCAATATTCCAAACCAGTTGTAACGTATAGAGGACCTGATGCTGTTTACAAGTTTTTAGAGAAAATGATAGAAGAAGAAAAGTGGTGCAAGAAAACTATGAATACACATTTTAAAAAAGATCTAGTAATGTCACAGAAAGAAGAAGCCAGATTCCAAAAATCTAAATCATGTCATATTTGCGGTAATGGTTTTGCAACAACACTCAAAAAAGGCGACGCGGGTTATACAGTGGCATACAAAAACTCCATCAGAAAAGTCGGATATCATTGTCATATAACTGGAAAGTATAGGGGAAGCGCTCATGACATATGTAATATTAATTTCAAGTTGACTAGAAAAATACCTGTTGTGTTTCATAACTTGAGGGTATATGATTCTCACTTTATAATGCAACACATCGGAAAGTTTAAACAAAACATAAATGTTATACCAAATAACATGGAAAAGTACATGGCTTTCATGTTAGGAAAAAGTTTAGTATTTATTGACAGTTTCCAGTTCATGTCCCAATCATTAGATAATCTAGTAAAAAACGTTCCGTCGTTTCAATACATATCTCAAGAATACAGCGGTAAAAAGTTAGACTTGCTAAAAAGAAAAGGTGTTTATCCTTATGATTATATGAACAGTTTTGAACGCTTCAAGGATACTAAGTTACCCGGCAAAGATAGCTTTTATTCTCAATTAAATGATGAACACATTTTAGATGCAGATTACGATCATGCTACAAACATATGGAAAACATTTAAGATTAAAAATATGGGAGAATATCATGATCTGTATCTTAAGACTAATGTGTTGCTGCTTGCAGACGTTTTTGAAAACTTTACAAAAATGTGTATTGAGTATTACAAATTAGATCCTTGTCATTACTTCAGTAGTCCTGGTTTAGCCTGGGATGCATGCCTTAAGATGACTGGTATCCAACTTGATTTAATAACTGATATTGATCAATATTTGTTTGTGGAAAAAAGATTGAGGCGGTACGAGTTATATCGCAAACAGATATTCACAGGCTAACAATAAATATATGAAAAACTATGACAAGAAAAAAGAAAGCAAGTACATAATATATCACGATGCTAATAACTTGTACGGGTGGGCTATGTGCCAACCGTTACCTACTGGCAACTTCAAGTAGGTTGATAAGTTTGAAAAAGGAAAATCAAATTACATTGTTGAGTGTGATATCGAGAATCCTGAGAAACTGCATGACTCGCATAATGATTATCCTCTTGCCCCGGAAAGTTTAAATATCAAAGATGAGTGGTTGTCAGACTATTGCACAAATTTAAAACAAAAGGTTAATCTAGGAAATTGTAGCGTTAATAAACTTGTTACGACGTTGAAAAATAAAGAAAAATATGTCGTGCATTTTAGAAACTTAGAATTGTATAAAACGCTTGGATTAAAGGTGACAAAAATACATCGAATACTACAGTTTGACGAATCAGAGTGGTTAAAGACAAACATAGATTTTAATAATGCTAAGAGGACAGCTGGTAAAAATGCTTTTGCAAAAGGATTTCTTCAAACTGATGAACAATTCAGTTTTTGGTAAAACTATGGAAAACTTGAGAAAAATAATTAATGTTAAATTGACTCACGACGAGGATGTCCTTTTAAATATGCGGCAAGACCTTCATTTATTTCTTGTAAAATGTTTAATGAAAATTTATTTGCTATAAACAAAATAAAAGAACGATTAGTTATAAATCGTCCTATTTATGTTGGTATGTGTATTTTAGACTTGTCAAAATATTTGATGTATGATTTCCATTACAACTACATTAAAAACGAATATGATAAAAAAGCTAAGTTATTATTTACTGATACCGATTCCTTGTGTTATGAAATAAAAACAAAAGATATGTATGCGGACTTTTACAAGGATAAAGAACTGTTTGATAATTGTGATTATGATCCGAAAAGTCAGTTTCATTTTAATGATATTAAAATGGTTATTGGCAAGATGAAAGATGAAACTTGCGGAATACCCATTGTTGAATTTGTCGGGTTGCGAAGTAAACTATATTCGTATGTGCTAGATAATGAGGTTAGTGCAAGGAAATGTAAGGGCGTTAAAAAGTGTGTTGTTAAAAAACAGATAGCACATGATGATTACAACAAGATTTTGTTTACGGCAATAGAAGCTCACCATGAGATGAAAGTCATTAGATCACAAAAGCATAACATAAGCAGCTATGCAATAAATAAAAAAAGTTTATCAGCTTATGATGATAAACGGTACATATTAGATAATGGACAAGATACATTAGCCTACAAGTAAAATACTCCATGGTAAAAAATGATATGCAGAGCGATGATGAAGACTACTGCCTGGTTCCGTCTGACTTTGCTTAATGAGTTGCAAATGTTATGTTATTAAAATGACAACCGGATTGATTAGTAGTATAGAAACTAGGGGTTTTGGGAGAGTTTTCCTGAGCGGGGTTGCTTGAGAAAACTGTTGAAATATGTTGAGGTGTTGATTTAGGCGTGACTTACATTTAGGGAATACGTTAAAGAAGGATAACTCCATGTCCACCGTCTTATGCATGCCATCTTTGGGATGGTTAAAATTTTGTGCTGTTGATTTTATGAATATTGAGTTCTGCTCAACCCGGGGCTAGAGGGCGTGAGTGGTAGCTAGCATATTTCACTACCACTCATGAACAGTCTCAATCAAACCGAGACTGCAATATTTCGTATGTGTCGTGCTCGGCCGTTTCCAAAGGTCCATTATCATACTCTTTTTTTATAGCACCGTGGCGTTGCTTGTGCAGTGTGGCGGCAATAAAACGTCTCCCCGCGCTTGCAATCAGTACTGTTATTCATTCGATCTTTGGAGATCGCTGAGCCCGATACTTATAGTTAGTTATCGGTGGTACATTTACAATTTCTTTTGTTTTCTTACTTAATTTTTGATTGGGTGGTTCCACTACTCAGGCCGATAAAAGGCTCTGGGTATTGTTTAACCACTCATAGGATATGTTGTCTGCTTTTTATACGCGGGCTTCATAACCGCTGCTCCCAACTAAATTCCATTATGTTTATTTCGCTCTTCGGGGCATTTCATTTTATTAGATACTGGGACCATACGCCGTACGACATGGGGAATACGTTAAAGAAGGATTACTCCATGTCCACCGCCATATGCATGCCATCTTTGGGATGGTTAAAATTTTGTGCTGTTGATTTTATGAATATTGAGCTAGCATATTTCACTACCACTCATGAACAGTCTCAATCAAACCGAGACTGCAATATTTCGTATGTGTCGTGCTCGGCCGTTTGCAAAGGTCCATTATCATACTCTTTTTTTTGGTGGTTTGAATGAGCGTTACGCCTGAGCACCCACTGGCATATTTCATTAGTTTTTCTCGTGCCCCGCGAGGAGAAAGTGGCCCAAAACCGCTAGTTTCTATACTACTCCCGTCGTCTGTATTTACCACAATGCAAACCGTTTTAACATTTTTGAAATTATACATTGCGAACAACGAACAAAGCAATAAATGTGTCACTGATTACAAGCACGTAATCCTATCATGATCAGGAGGTTGCCAATGCCTAACTGTGGACTGTATTTGCTGGCTGTCATTCTTAGGGAGGATTTCGACGTTATTCTGAAATGGTTACACTTTTTAAAACCTTTTTATTTAGTCATTTTTTACAGATAGTTTATAAATGATGAATTTTGTTTAATATTCAGAACTCGGCTCTTGATAATATAAACATAGCGTGGTAAATACATTATAACTGTACACTAATCAATACATAATTGTGTTATGTACCCCGACTGTATCGTCTGTATTACATTTTATAGGATCGGGGATTACCACAAAGATATACATGACACATAGTAAAGCCTTTACATTTACATGGACACATCATAGAGATGAAATTGACACACTGTTGATTCTAGTTTATGGAGTATGTAGACATTATTTTGGAAATAATATAGTTTGGTTAATTTTCATATTTTGGTTTATATAGGTTTAAAACGATAAATTCAGCTACAATGTCCTCATAGAGAGTTTGCAAAGATACAAGCTAAATAATATTTGGACATGAAAATAAACATGCTTGTGCTATATTTATCCCCAACTATTTGTAGTCTATTATGAGATATTATTATATAACCTATAAATAGACGCGTTTTCATTGGCTAAAAAGTATTTTTTTAGAAAAAATATCTAGCGATATTGACCTGTTTTTTTGATATTGACCTGTTTTTTTGATATTGACCTGTTTTATATAATTGTTTTTTTGATATTGACCTGTTTTATATAATTGTAAATTGAGGGTTATATAATAAAACAGTTATGGACTTTTCAGCTGTTATACATGATGTTGATATGTACCAAAAAATCATTATTGACCTCGGCTATCGCCTCGGTCAATAATGATTTTTTTGGTGCATATCACATCATGTATAACAGCTGAAAAGTCCATAATTGTATATTGGATAAATACGTATTATAACGGATTTGGTATTTCACAATCGGTGTTAGACGCACTAGTTTTGAAAAGAAATATTGATTATTAATGACAGTGGAATGAATTCATGACATACCCAAGTATTTTTTAAACTACTGCTATATAACCATATTTTAGGTCGAATGTTCACGAGATCAGTAGCAATTGCTAGTTGTTCATGACTGCGTTTGTTGATACTGTTTCCTGTAAACCTGCAGTAATGAACACGTCATTTTTGCATGCCATAAACCTTCTCTATATAGTTTCTGTTTATTTGCTGAAAAATATGTATACTATATGTATTTAGAGATATAACATTTACAATTATACATGTTTCTGTTGCTTTATTTTAAGTATAATTATTGTTTAAATACTACCTGTCCACAGTCATTACCATTTAAAAACCTACAGCACAAGCGGTAGCATACATATGTAGTACAAGTAAAAAACGTATACATGTACATATAGCAAAGTAGATATATAACAGTCGAACAGGAAATGTAGCATTCAAGTAAACCAAAAACTCGCATGGAAACACAAATATACAGGGTAAATGAAAGACGAGGTATATGACATCACAAACATAAAATACTTCTATGAAAGCTGCATTGGGATCATCAAACTCATCCGTTGTGGCTTTAAAGTAGAAAACCGCTTAAACCGGTGTTAGGAGGCGTGTGCGGTGTAGCACGTACATTGACTCTCATGAACAGACTCAATAAAACCGAGTTTGCTCCTTTTATCTCGTGTTTGTGTTTGTTGCTTCCAAGGGATTCCCGTTTGAGTTTGTAGACATTTACACTAGCGTTAACTGAACCCGACTACAAATCAGTAGTGTTATTACTAACTGGTCTTTTGCGATCATCAGACCCAACATTTGTGACTTTCAAACAGAATACCGCTGAAGCCGGTGCTAGTCGACGTGAGAGGTATTGCACCAAACACAAAAAGAGTGGAAAGTGACAGACTAGGTATTATTGAATCTGAGAGGTACTATAAGGTGCCAAAAAAATCTCACGCCGAATAGCACCGGCTTGAGTGGTGTTGGGCCTTATAGTACCTCTCAGATTCAATAAATATAGATATACAGATCGAAAGGAAAAGTAGCATTCAAGAACGACAGTCAACCACAAACAACACAGAAACAAAGAACAATTTTAAAGATGAATAAAAGGCCAAATAAGAAATCACAAACACAAAAGGGTTGACAATAGGGCTACCGCCTTGGAACGGTCAGTGCAAAAAAGTCCGCTGGGGGTTTAAACCAGGTTCAAGGTTGCACCAAACCTCTCACTTACCCTACTGTCAACCCAATAAAACGGGACAGTGTAAATAAAGAAATACCCGCCATGAACTATTCTCTAACCAACAAGGCAGCAGTAATAGGCAATATAAGTAAAACACAAAGATGCTCATGTATGTATAAATACAAAAAACAATAGCCTAGAAAGTCACAAAGAAGGTACTCAATGACTTGGCAGAAGCCAGAGAAACAAGAGAATAAAGCATTGAGGGCACGACAAGACAAGACCGAGCCTGTCAAGTTTCGCTCTTGTTTATGTTTGCTGCTCCCAAAGGGTTCCCTGTTCAGTATGCATTGACCGTCTTCAAACTAGCGTTTGTTTAGTGCTGAGTGGCGGCTGTAGTGTCATTTAGGCAAGTGAAAGTAACAAAATACTCCGAACAAATTGCAACTTAATAGTTTTCATTTGTTCTAAAACAATATGTAAATATATGATTAGAAACGAATAGCTGGACAATAACTTATTATTTACAAGAATGATGAGAAACTGGAATAAACTCCCGCCATCCGTGGTCTAAGCGGCCTCGCTGGAAAAATTCTCATCACTCCTCTCGGAGAAGTAGATGACGGTGAATGCATTTACATAAGTTTAATGCAACTTTTAAAATATGTTAAATATATACAATTATCAAAAAAAAAAAGCGAATACACAGATGAAATATGAAAAGACTGTTCTTATGAACGTTTAAGACGTTCTTAGTATTGTCACAAATACTGAATGTGTCGACTGCCTATATACGACACTAAAGTGTTGCTTAAGTTATAACAATGTTGATGTTCACACGAATTATGATCTAGCGCAATTAACAGTGATGCGCGAGAGCTCATGCATGTGATGATGCACGAATCCAATTTGTGGATGATGTTCCTCTAGTGAAGACTGATAACGGGCCCACCTCGTGTCCCGCGGGGTTGTCGATTCTATAACCTGGCTCTGTTGCACTTGTACGGGGACCGTCTCCACCGCTCGTAACGTTATGTGTTGATTCTAGTGTCGAATCACCTAAAGGGCTTCCACACCCTAAAGGCTTAGCTCCACTCCGGGAGGCTTATATTCAAACCTGGATGGCTTAGGCTGTAATTATAGGTACGTTTTAGATGTCGGTTGATAAACATAACACTCTTGAATAATTATTATTACCCAAACATATCATTATTTAATAAATATATGTAATCTGTACTAATGATGAGTAGCAATGTATACATATACTACAACGCCATGTTAACGCTGTTAACCAATGCCCCTAATACATGTAATATACAACGTTATCAAATCACTCGTATATTACACTCACTGAGTTATGCATGCACACATGTATGTCAACTAATGCCCATATTATACAACGCTATCAAATTAGTACAATTAATGATCAATTACCCTAATTATCTCTAATAAAGTAACTTCAAAATCATATGCTAGTCTCAAGTTAATGTTTAATGTTTTCATAAAAGCTAACCGGATGTCGTAACCGCCAACCAAAATGGCGCCGCCCACTGAATACAAATGTACGATAAAAGTTCATAAAATAAATACTGACCACATATGGCCTGTGAATTTCGCCGTCCAACTTCTGCTCCAAACAAAGCAACTATCAAGCAGTCCCGGCCAAAACTAGAAGACTATGGATTTTATTGCAAACGTTACGACCAAACCATTTTTTCCCCCGTTCTGTCCGTGACACACGCGACAACATGCACAGTGATAAAATGTACACGAAAGGACCGTTAAACAATTTTGCTCTTTAAAGAGATAGACCTATACTTTTACACGCATAAGCAGAAACTTAACTTATTAAACGGTCCTTTCTGACGCCCTCTGGCGGCCACTTAAAGATGGCACGCTTTTCCGAGTTACCTGAATATATCATGGACATTGTGAATGGGTTTCAATTGAACAATAGATTAACGTGTGACTGACTGGTGCTTACAAGAGCTGTGTACGACCAATACGCTCTACTCGTGATTATTTTGTGACAGTGTCCACATATCTATACGCGTATGTTTATATATCTATATATCCGGATATTTACAAAGATACCGTGTCTAATTTCGGGTAGAGCAGATGGTATATTCTGTCCAATGGCTTATCACGTGATGAAAGGGATTATTGACATTTTTCAGCGCTAACAAGCTGACCGGAAGTCTTAGCCTGCTTCGACACCATTAACGTTTCCTTCAGTCTTCTCTGAGAGTTCACCGTATACCCACACAAACCTTTGGCAGAACAGAGTTTTAGAAATTTACCCCCTTTACAACAAACCACTAGAATAATTACCCTCATGATCAGAGCTATTACGGCAATTGTTCGAATGAAAATCCCCAATTTTGAAATGTTTTTATTGTCGACCGTTGCTGCAATATTTAATTCGTTTATCAGGTGCCCCATTGGAATTTGTTTAATGATGGCTTTAATTGATTTCGGTATATTGTTCGTTAGGTTTGGAAGTCTGTGAGAAAAAGGTTCCAAATCGGAATCAGAGTTAAATTTACATGAGGTAACAATACCTCATCTTGTTCATAGAGTGACGAAAAAGAGAGATATTTATTTGATCCAGCGCAGTTCGAATGTAAATTAACTATGCTTAATGGTGGTTGAATAACTTTTGAAATTACTTGTTATCGTCCACTTCACTTACTATCGAAAACTGTAATGATACTGTGGTAGCGATTGTCCATTGACCTTGAAAAAGTGATACAGCTATTCTTAACATTGTGTTCAGGGTAACTACTGCTATACAGTGTTTGGCAATCTGATCGTCATTAGCAAGGAATAGTTTCAATAGACACTGTTTTGACAGATTAACTGGGTACGTAGGACCTCCGACTTTACATCATTCTGTTTTAGAACTGCACATTTTCTCTCTTCCAACTTGAACAAAACATATTTGTTGCGTGCTTTGACTATCAGGAAACCGTCTGCTTCTAAATCATATGTTGCAACCTAATTTGAAACAGGGCTATGTTTAGGCGAGCTAGTTTTATCAAGGTACGGTAAAGGCAAATTAAGCACCTGGTATTTTCTAATCGGAGTAGCGGAATCAATATCACAATTTCGATTCTATTGTCATCCAGAATCGCGAAAGTCGTAAATTGTTGGTAAAACAGCCATAAATCCTGTTTAGAATAACAAATAAGTACCAGAAGTGGTGGCAAGTATGCCTTGATCTCAAGTAGTAGCGAGTGTTAGTTCTCTGGAGAGATTACACTGGACGATAATTTCCCTAAACTCGGGAAAGTTATTTGATTTTTCAAGTGCTCAAGATAAAATACGGCATTTTGGAGTATATCTTTGATTTCATCCACATTTAAGAAATATAAAAAGATCGGACAGGGAAAGTAGCATTCAAGGAGGACAGTCAACCACAAAACACAGAAACAAACACGCAAACAGACAAATAAGAAGGCAAACGTAATAATACAAGCAAACGACGTCACAAACACAAAGGGGTTGACAATAGGGCTACCGCCTTTGAACGGTCAGTGAAAAAGTAGGCCACTGGGGGTTTAAACCGGTTCTAGGGTGCACCAAACCTCACACTTACCCTACTGTCATCCCATTAAAACAGGACAGTTTAAATAAAGAAATCCCCCCCATGACCTAATCTCTAACCAACAAGGCAGCTTCAATAGGCAATATAAGTAAAACACAAACATGCTCGTGTAAATATAATACAAAAAAAACAATAGCCTAGAAAGCCACACTGAAGGTTCTCAGTGACTTGGCAGAAGCCAGAGCAACAAGAGAATAAACCATTAAGGGCACGACAAGAAACATCATAGACAAACAACAAACGCCACCGTCCCAATGGGCTTTAAGTAGGCGTCATGTCTAACCGCATGGCCATTTCCAAGAAATACTTGGTCTCTTGGATTTCCTTACTTAATATTTCGGTCACTTTTTTCAATTTATCATGACCCCACAATCTCAGTTATTAACTGTCTATTTCCATGAATTTGAATTCGAGAGACATTTAATATTGAAATGCATTCCTCGATGATATGAATAATCTGTTTAAAGACTGCTGGTTAAAGTGCCAATATTCTTTTGAATGTTTTCAAGATTCGATTCATCAGCTACGCCATATAAAAATGGTAATGCTTGGCTTATGATTGGAATAAAAGCTCTCTTTATTCGTTTATGAGGCGTGCCCAATTTAAGACTTTCAAAATTGCTCGAAATCATCTCGTGTGTTGTGTTCAGATACCGAATTTCCTTGTCTAACGCCCGAAACGTATTTTTATATTCCACCTAATAATGTTGCGAAACTATGCTTTCCGCTGCAGTAACAGCGTTAATAACATCGACTCGCAATTTTGCCAAAAATTTATCAAAAGTTAGAAGGTCAACAATGAAACTGGCTAACCATTTAGCTCTAGTGGTGGTAATTTCATTTGTCTTTTGGAAAATTACATTCTGGTGTACCATAACAGACACTGTGATGTCAAAAGGTTTTGTGTACAGTATAGCCCTCATGTTTCTGAAAATTACAGTAATTTACACTTAAAATTCAAACAACATTTATGTTTGAAACCTAATCGCTTTGATAGCTGCTACTATCGTATATGTTTTCTCGCTTTTTGTCCGTTGTGAGGACTTTTTTCGTGAGAAACGCTTCTTGCGAGAGATAACGGAAATCTCCTTTACGTTTTTATTTGGCTTGAAATTAATTGCACCTATAGATTTTTTATTCTCAGAACATTCATCTAAACTAACTGACATGTTAGCGGAATCCGATTCCCTCGTTTTGGTTGCACTTGATCCAAATGAGATGGGTGATTCCACAATGTCCTTATCATCTGACGAAAGAGGAGTAGATGTGGTGGAAACACTTGTCAAATTAGGAACATTTTATCCAATCCTTAAATAATTTGCTTTCCCCCTAAAATGGCGTAAAGATTTTGACTACACCCTGAAATCCCATGCCACACAATAACCCATATTAAAGTTTGTTCAATGATCCTATAGTGGCATATCAAGTCTCTATGATAACCTCATAACCATCCACTCTCTATTCCACACTTCTAAACATTTCAGTATATACCTGCAAGCACGTGCAAGCATCTCATTGGTTGTTTACACAGTAGTTCAATAGGTCGTAATAAAGTATATTACATATGAGTCTGTGATTTGTATAGGAAATACTGGGAATAGAAAAGTTATATCTGCTCGTTTGCTCTATTGGGAAATATCTCCAAGTGGGAGATATTTCCCAGTACGGAACATTGCTCGGCCTTTTCCGTCAGTGACGGGAATGCCAAATGACGTTCCGATTGCTTTACGTCTCACTTGTGAATTAATCAACACTATATAATATATGTAGAAACGGTCACTTGTGGACCACTGCAAACATACTATAAAATGTCCATTGGTCTTTAAATCTATCCTCAATCTGCAAACCTTTCTCTGAAGCTCAGAATATCCACAAAAAATCAAAAGTTGATCAGATTAAAAAAATTTAAATTCCAGTCTTTTTCAGCACCCCTCAAAACTAGCTCCATTTCACTAATAATTCAACTGTATTCCTGCTCATTTTCAAATTGTCATATCTTCCTCGAAAATCACCCAGTGGCATCCAAACTTGGCAGAAGTCATGAACATGTTCCAATCTTTTCACCTGAAGGCAGAAATAAGAGAATGATTGCATATTTCCAAGTTGAGAGCAAACCCATTAACACAGCCCTAGTTTTTTACGGTGTAGGAATCTTCCTACCGTCATGGCCAAGGGAGTAATTCTGTATTGAGACCTTTACGGACGTCGTCGTCAGATTCCGCCACTAGGGAATAGGATTACGGAAATTAACGAAGAGTTCCGGTTCCACTTTTTTTGTTTGTATGACGTAACTTCGTCTTGGTATGACGTAATGTCAGTTTGGCGTTCTCGTGCAAACTGGTGTAAAAGGCGTAAATCATTAGAAATATTAATAAAATATCATTTTAAAATATGTAATATATAGTTTAATAACCAGTGTTTTTTAGATACGGGAAATATCTCCCTCGGTAGAAAAATGGCCCCGATATAAGAACTCGTGCTCCGCACTCGTTCTTATATCGAGGCCATTTCTCTACCTCGGGAGATATTTCCCGTATCTAAAAAATACTGGTTATTAAACTCTATATACTAGGCCTACACTCTACCTGTACATAGTAAGCTAATACAATATCAGCAATATTTGCTATCAAAGAGAGCTATCCCAAATATTAGAATATTAGGTCAATTACTATTAAACGCAAGATAATTCTGTCACTTGTTATTAAACTATTATTATTACTATTAAAGCCGCCCGGTAGTGTTATACAAGGATGATCAGTATCAATCCTAGTCGCACATATCATTGTCGTGTTCCGGTTGAATGATTTTGTAATGTATTTGTAGTGTTAATAAAGTTTCTTTAGTTCGACAGGCTAATTATTTCTATATCAATAAGACAGTCAACCAAATTATTTTATATAATTATTTATAATTTATTTCAGATCACTTGAAAACCCGTCTAAATCTATATTAGAAGAAAGGACACTTACAGCTTCACCGTGGTGCGACACAAAAGGAGAAAACATGTATGTGACTTCTTAATTGTGTTACAATGTGTGTATCACATAAGTGCAATAAAAAAAAGAGTTTGTCCAACTCCTTGTGTTTTTCTTATACAGCAACTTTAAGGAAACTTAAGGTATTTTTAATTACATTATACATTTACTATTAAAAGGCAACCGCCGTGTAAACATTAGTTTGACTAATACTTTGTGTCTATATTTTTAAAGTACAGACAAGCTAAGCTTTACTTTTCCTGTAATATGTATCTTTATTTAAATACGTTTATATAATTAAGAAATCTCATACACATTCTACTTGTCATTTGAAATATCGATTCAGTTGTGTATAATTCAACATTAATTGTGTTCTTATTGCCTGGTAATTAAATGTTATTTGTTTTAACAATTATGATGTTCCTTGGCTGTTTTAAAATATACCATTATTGTAACGACCTACAAATACATGAATACGTAATTGTGATTGGTGTTTTATGGCTCATTTAAGTTACATATTTTCAATTTAATACATACATAATGTATTTGAACACGTCTAAAAACATACCAATCCTGTTGTATTCCCTTTCAATGATGCTTAACATAGGAAACGAATGCAACTTTACTGCAATGGTACTTTAATATGTTTAAATATGTTTAAATAAACCCAGAAAACAAAACAGGATTTGAAATTAATCTAACTAAAGGTTGTAAATCAAACTTTTCATTCGAGTCGAAACGGACAAATAATGATACTTTGTTTTCTAAAGGGCCAACAAATTAATGAATGTGCCTAAAATAACTTATTTATCAAGAAATTCCTTCTGCACAGTAATATGTGCTATCCTATGTTACGCACCAGGTTTTATATAAAGAGAGTACGCCTGCTTTTAGTCAAATTGTACGGAAAAATCAATTTTCTGACCTGAACAACATGATATATATGTAAAATGGGTGTTCTGTGGTATTTTTGAGTTGCCGAAAATACCACAGGAATTTTTTAATTTTTTTAAACACACCTATCTACAAATCAGCATGAAATGCTGATTTTGCTTGTTATTTGTTGATTTTGCCCAAATATTTCATGAAATGGTGATTTGACTTGATTTATTAAAACTTTTTTAAAATGGGGGTAGTGAAGATTGCAAGTTTATTTTTTTTTTATAAGTTATCAAAATTATAAAATGTTTATTTAATACAAAACAAATTTGTTGATTTGTTATCAAAATTACACTCAATTAACAATTTTCTGACCTTGAATACAAAGGCGGTGGATCGTACTCATACACATTACTAAAACAATTTATTACACACTTTTTAGACTTTTTTGTAAGGTTGCCATTGCTTCCTTTCTTCCCTGCTCTACTAGTTCTTTTTTTTGAGCTTCACTTATTTTAGCCTTTTTTTGTTTAGTGTCTTCTTTTAAACTATAATATTTATCTAACTCATCTAAAATCATCTTAAACTCTTGATCAGATATTTGTGCATCACTCAACGCTTTTGATATTAACTGCTTTATACTATTTAACTTAGCCTCTGCCAAAGTTTTTATTTCATGATGTTTTTGAGCTTTTACATTAAGCTTGCGTCTGATAAAATTAACACAAACACCTGTAGCTCCACATACTATTGCTGCTATTTCTAAAGGTAGCAAAACTGGAATAGCAAATCCAATCCCAGCCATAATAACACCTGCAGATATCAAGGTAGTGTCAATTCCATCTGTAATATTAATACCACGTTTATACATTTTATAAAGTGACTGACGTGTATCTCGCTCTGTAATTAACTTTCGTTCAATCTCTGAAATCTTTTGTAATCTATAATTTTGTCCGTCTTCCACTGGCAACTCAGGATATAAACTTGGTGCTGTCGGTTGCTTCATTTTTTTTATTTATTGATAAAAAATTAAATTAATTTAATTAATAATGATACCACCGTATTCACAGCGGTAGAGCAACAGGACAGGATTTTAAGCGACGTGATTTGGTCAAGTTTTCAATCTTTGTTACTTTCAAGACTCCAAAAAATAATTATAATTATAAATATTGGTAACCACGTGTTAACATTTTCAAAAAATGGCCATGTTTTATAGTATACCCATACCCATCCCTTTTTATTTTCATTTTCCTCTTCTACTTCATATTCCTCTACCTCTTCATTTTCATTTTCCTCTTCCATTTTTTCCCTCATATAATTATAACATTATATTTTTTAAAAAAAAAATAGTTCAGAGACTAAATTTTTAATATTAAATTTTTAAACACATCTTTTAAGGGCAAGCTCTCAATACCCAGTACACTAATTATCATACTGTTATGCAATTTTGTATATAATATATTTTTTGTTGATACAAAATCAAGCCAGCTCGTAGAATTAAATTAAATTAATTCAATTAATAATGATGCCACCGTATTTATAGCTGTAGCGTTGGCAATCTTGCATACAAAGTTAACAACAGAACCAGCACCAATCTCTAAAGGTTCGTCAAAGTTATCATGATTGCGTGGAATGATGTGAAGCGTTATACCATAATTTGGTTGTTCAACACCATTGACAGAAACTATTACAGATACGTCACCAACTAATCGTTCACATGCTAAACCTATTCCCATAATCCGTCCTCGGCGTGTCATTACATGCCCCACATTTTTTTCTGCTCCGCCGTTACCAAATGAGAGTATTCTGTTTGATACAAGTGGGCCCTTAGCCTCTGCAAATATTGTTATAATCCCATATTTAAGATTATCAACTCTATTTTTTAAATGATTAAACTGGTCAACAAAAGGCACAACTCGCCTATATAAATGTTGAACATCATTTATCAAAGCCTCTAAGTCTTCTGTTTTTTTAGGCCTTGTTGGTCCATATATACTCATTGTTTTTTATTATAAAAATATATTTTTTAAATAATTTCTAAAACACAACTCATACGCAAACCGTGATTATTTATTTTATTGCCAAACTCATCTCTAACTTCTATTTTCAATTCAGTAATTGCACCATTCATAAGACAGTGATATTCAGGATAAAAACTTTTATATACTATATCTCCAAACTGCTTATTTACTACAGGTACAACACCTATAATAGTGCTTGGTTTACCATTGAAATAATTACTACTTGTATTAACTTGTTCCAGATGAACATATAGCTGTTTATAAGGATCTAAATGAATTGGGTAATCTCCCATATTAGTATCTTTCAACCATTTTCTGTCCTTGAATCCCAGCATAAATGAAAGACCGCTTGACATTCGTGTTTCTATTGGCGTATGTATAATGGCTGAACCATTTTGGACAATATTGTCCAGAATAATATTTTCATTTAGATTTTTAAAATCTTCTACCAAGTCTTGAAAGTTATAGAGCCCACCTGGTAAATGTTTTATTTTATCTGGGTTTCGTGTCTTTATGGTTTCATGATTAATATTAAACCAACCGATAGTGTATGTAAAACTTTTTAATCCAACGCGCCTAGTTCCATTTCTATTATCGATATACTGTTGTAAATTAATAGAGTTGTCTATGTTTGAAATTGTATGAAACATTTTTTTTAATATATAAATATAAAAACACAAATAAAAATGATTTCTAAAGAATTCAAATATAACCCGGATGCTCAATATTCAAATACTTTTAGCAAGAAAGTGATAGATATAATAAATCAAAACATAGTTATTACATCAGACGGTAAAGGCTTTAAAGCATCATTTCCCAATGTCTTTGAAAAATACAAACTCCCGTACGTCAAATCAGATGCTATGGTCCAACGGTGGGGGACAGATTGGATGTTATTTTGGCAGAATCAGTTAAACTTTGCTATTTGGTGTGCGACAACTGGATGTGGTATTGATTTTAACAATCATCTAAAAGCTGATACTCTGGTTGGTTCGTTATTTCGATTTCATGTCTATTACCAAGTCAGAAGAATATTATTTGAGATGAGTGTAGCAATGCCGCAAGACTCAAATTGGAATGCGTTTAATAACACATATAACCGAAACGCATACGAGAGAATATGCAAGGAGTTTAATGTTGACTTATATTCAGACTGGAGACAGAAACAAAGCTATAATAATGGTCTAGGAACAATTTATAATTACTGGACAAATATTGGTTATCATCCTTTGGTAAATACTGTATACGACAACAAAACGATGAGTTTTACAGTTTATGAGAGTGATAAAACATATCACATTGATTACATTGCACAAGGATCTGAGGCTGACAACAGCTGGTCTACTTTTATACTAGATTGTTCATCTGGATTTACAAGAGCTGGAGTAGAAAGAATCAATGACAGCATAAGAACATACTGCTGGGCAATTCTTGGTTCACAATCACAAACAAGAACTGATATACTTGGAACTGGAACGGCATTTGATGCATTTGATGCACAGAAACAATTTTTAGCAAATGTAGAGGACGCAATAAATAGCCCCATCGACTTGCCCAGTCAAATTTCAAGATATGAAAACACTTTAAAATATGCAAGAAGTAAAGTAAATTTTGTCTATGGGAGTGGATTGTACATGTCTCCGAGCGACATGGAATTAAGAATCGGAATAATACAAGACTACAATAATGAAATTGTAATAGCAACGGATGCACAAGCATTAGGATTGAATAATGATGTAAATGTAAAACCAGTGCCACCAAAAACTATTCAACCTTTTCAAGGCACCACAACAAAGAAATTTTTACCGGAACATTCTGACTTTGATAAATCATCAATACATAAAACTGTGGAGCATAACTCACCAGAAATACAAAAAATAGCGATTGAACACGAAGATAACAAAACAACTATAATTGTTGGTACCATAGTAATAGGTCTTGCTGCATTATTTATTTACGAGATTTACTGAACCACTCTTTGGCTGCCACATACAACAACCCGGAAACAAACACAAGCAAAGCCCATAGATTGTTACCAAGCCAATTAATAACATTACCTGTTGCAGATAAAAGCCATGATTCTATTGCACCAATAACTCCTGGAAGTGCTGCAGCAGCTTTACCAGCTAGGTTGGCAAGAAGTTTACCAAGATTAAATAGTTGTTTTTTTATCCAATCTTTTACACTTGATGGATCAGGTTTTGGAGTTGGAGTTGGGGCAGTCCCTCCTCCTGTTGTAGGAATAATGGCATCAACTAATACCCCAATAATCATACCAAATGCAGTTAAAATACTAACAATAGTAATACCTTGCTCCTTAAACAAGGTTTTAATTTTCTCACCAAGAGTTGTATCCTCGTTTAACATTTTCTTTATTGTCTCTTTTATCCTGCTTACTTGGTTACGAAAAGCTTCTCTGTTTTCATTAATGACATCCATTCTTGAACCTCTTTCATTTTCAAGATTTTTGATGCGGTCGCTAATTCTCTTTATCTGGAATTCATCATTATCAGTCTTAGCTTGTTCTAACTTTTGTTTTTCTCTTGTTATGTCTTTATCAAGTTGTGTAAGTTTTGCCACGTTATTGGTGAGTTCTTCCTTGACAGTTGTCATTGCTTTTACTATTCCATCCATTTCACGCCTGTCTATATTTGTTTGTGTTGAAACATCAGGACGCTCAATCACATCCCAGTCATACAATGATGTCTCTATGTTATCCAGTGATGTCTCCATGTTATCCAGTGATATCCCCATGTCACCCACAACTCTTGATAAATCTTGTAATGGGATAGCATCCACATTATCTGGTAAATCGTTTCTTGTGCTCTCCAATACTTGTCTAAATTTTTGTGATACTTTTTTTTTACTGTCATACTCCGGCAAATTCAAATATTGTCTTAATGCCATTGTTCCCCCAGAGCCAACAATCCTGTTATATTCATTTGCCAAAGAACCAAGAGCAAGAAATGTTGCATTACCTTGCTTGGCAGTTATTCTTATTTCTTTATCACCAACAATCCAGTATAATGTTTTACCATCATCTGATACTTTAAACTGTTTATAATCCATTTTGTCCGGTGCCATCTTATATCGTTTTCCTATTTCATTATAAAAGGATTTTACAAGATTTTTTTTGTATGCTTCAAGTGTGGATTCTGCCAGCTCTCCCCTAAGTTCAGCAATATGATCGCTTTGATTAATAAGACTTCTTCGAATCGGCTCATCAGGCACCATTGGTAAATCATCATCATAATATTCATCATAATCATCTGGATCGTACACAGGATCGTCAAATCCACCCTCAGCCATTGTTTATTTTATTTAATTTTAAAAAATATATTTAAAAAATAAAAACAATGTCGGCTTACGGAAACAAACTCAGCCCTCATAGAAAACTAAGAGAACCTCATGGAGCCAAAGGCATCCGCACAAGTGTAGTAATAACTAATAATCCATCAACAATAGACCAAAACCAGCAACTGCTTGTGAGATTTCCCAACCTAAGTACTAATGATGTGATAGTTCCGAGTACTGCTCGTCTTGCCTTTGAAATAGAACTTAAAAGCAGAGACGTCAACGCTACTTTATTCCAAAATCTGGGTAGAACAATTGTGAAAAAAATGACAATAAGAATAAGTGGCAATGAAGTCATGTCAATAGATGACAGTGATATATATCATTGTTATGTAGATTTATGGAAAAGCCCTACCGAAAGATTAAACATAGCTTACCAAGGTATTGGTAAAGCAAACATGCTAAAACATAGAGTTGGTGCGGGAGATAAATCCGCAGACACCGGAGATGAAGCTATAGCAGCAGCTTATGGAAATAGATTTTGCATTCCACTGGACTTTGAAATGTTAGAAAGTCATATGCCATTTTATCAAGCGGGGCTTGGTGATAGGTTAGAATATGAATTAACGTTTAACGATTATAACAAAGTTATCAAAAACAGTGATGCTGATGCATCTTATGTAATAAAAAATATCTGCTTGGAATTTGATACGGTTAGTGATGTTGAATTAGCCAGACAAATAAGACAACAAATCAATGGTAAGATAGTATTTATGTATGATCGTATCTTGCGACATAGAAAAATAACAGCAAACAAATCTGAAACCCTTTGGAACATCAACATTAATACACCAGCACAGAGCATGAAAGGTATTTTAATGCTGTTTGAAGATCCGGAAAGAACAAGCACAGAAACTTATTACAACCCAATGATTGATAAAGTTGAAATGACAATAGAGGGAGTACCAAATCAGTTGTATAGTCAGGGTATGAAGGCATATCAACATTGGGATGAAATCAACAAATATTTTGCTTTAACATCAAAAAGGAACAAAGAGACAGAAATAGCAGCGAGGGACTTAAACTTTACCAATGTTTCTCTTGAGACTTATTTGACAAAAGCATATGCTTTGTGGCTTGACCTTAGAACATGTAATGACAATTTATTATACGGCAGTGGAAGAAGAATAGAAAACGGCAGTGAAGGCATAACGATATTAATAAATAAAAAAGCAGATGCAGATCAAACTTTAAATATTTATATATATATAATACAAAATGCGCAAATCAATTTCGAAGATGGAAGATTCAAAGAAGTACGATACTAGTTTACAACAAAAATATCCTAAATATTCACACAGTGCCATTATTTGTGGGCAGACAGGCTGTGGTAAAACAGAGTTTGTTCTTGACATACTTGAACAAGAGTATGTTGGAGTTTTTAAACATATAATTATATTGTGTCCAACCATAGAGTGGAACGAGGCTTATAAAAATAGATCTTGGATAGGTGATGTAAAAAACCCGAGAGATAAAAAAATAATAATTGTTAATCCTGTTAGCAACGGTAAAGAAATGTTACAAGAACTGTTGCGTTTCTTTTTCAAACAATATGCTGGCCAGCCCACATTATACATTATTGACGATTGCTCAGCCACAAAAGAATTAACAAAGAAAAAAGATATGTTGTCAGAGTTGGCATTTTCTGGTCGTCACGCTAAAAAATCAGTGTGGGTCATTTCACAGAGATATAATTCTGTATTGAAAGATTTGAGAGAGCAAGCAAAATGGTTGTGTATGTTTTACACTAAGGACAGAGATAGTTTTGAAAATTGTTTGAGAGAGAATGATGTTATTCCGACGCTGGAAGAGAGAACCAGAATAAGAAAATCTTTAGCTAAGACTAAATATTCCAAGTTGATATTGAGAACTGACCAACCAACTGGTTATTGGGTTGAATAATTTCTACCAGCAATTCTTTTTTTCTAACAGCATTGCTTTGTTGCTAATAGTAATACTAACAGCAAAGTAGCAATGTTAATAGCAATGCTTGCAGCAAATTAACAATGCTAATAAAAAAAATAGCAATATTAATAACAATGCTATTAACAATACTAACAATTACTAGTTGCATGAATATCGCAGCTGGTTGTTTTATGTTTTATGTTTATTTCAAGATAAAAAATAAAATTATTAATATAAAAATGAATGCGGAAGAACTATTACAAGATATGTCGGAAGGTTTTACGGAACGTGATGAATCAAAACAACAAGAAACAAAAAAAGAAAGATTATCAGCCATAGTAGCTGGCGGTGGTAGTCGTCAATATTTGGGTAAGGACATACAACTCACAAATATAGATAGCATG
This sequence comes from Cyrtodaria siliqua, assembly GCA_037043455.1. NCBI lineage: Eukaryota > Metazoa > Mollusca > Bivalvia > Adapedonta > Hiatellidae > Cyrtodaria > Cyrtodaria siliqua. Next base: position 64,741 of record JAWPHD010008815.1, read on the forward strand.
CCACCAGATGAAATTAACAAACTTTATTACAGATATGAAGCAAGGCTTGGGGCAAGCATGACTAAAACTTTAGGCAATTCTTTTATTAACTTGTATGTGATGGGAGTATCAAAATATTTTAATGTAACCGATCCACCAAAGCTGATAGAAGATTTAGAGGAAGACCCATTTATTAATCATGCTTTGACAAGTGCTTGTTGTGAGTTGTATTATAGGTATGGAATGTGCTTAGCACCATTTACAGCAATACTGACAACTGTTAGACATATTGATTTTAATAAAAATAAAAATACAGATAATATAAATGGAGAACCAAGAGAGTGAAGTTATACCTGTTGAGGTTGAACAACAAAAAGTAAAAAATCCAAAACGAGTAGAAGCTGGAAAAAAAGGAGCAGCGGCAAGAAAGGCAAAGCGTTTGCTTCAGGATGCAAATCAAGATGTTACAAATCAAAATGCTGCAAATCAAGATGCTGCAAATCAAATCACAAAAATAACAATAGGTGAAGAAGAACCAGAAAAAATCAAAATAAACGTATACAAAAATTATATTCCACCGTGTCTGGTTTTATTAGGCATTACTGGGTTGGGTTTGTATATTTATAACAAGAAATCTGCTACGCAACCTGTGCAAGCTGCTACACAACCTGCTGTTCGTGTTGCACCAAAAGACCCGTTTGATTGTTTTTAATAATTTATTTAAAAAAATAATATAAAAAATAATATAAAAAAATGGCAGCAAGTATTGACGGAAAACAAATTGTAAATATGATGTATCATGCTGGAGTGGAAACACTTCTAACTGTTGGATATTCTGAAATTGGCAGAAAAATACTAAAAAAAACAGCACCTAAAGTGGATTTTAATATGGTAGATGTTGGGATGCTGTCTGTGGATATAATGTTAGCAATGGCTACAAAGGATATGTTGATTAAGCAAGGTATTATTCCTGCGGATATTATGAAATAATTTTAAAAAATATATATATAAAAAAATGGCAAGTGCAGTAGCAATGATGATAGGTGGCGCATTAACAAATGCATTAGCGTTTAGCGGTTCAAATTATTTCTTTTCGAAAATGGGAAGTCATTCAGATGAGGAAAGACAAAGACATGACAAAGCCGTAGAACAATTAAACGCAGCACAAGTGGAGTGGAATAAAACAAGAACAGAGAGATTAGATTTTATTAATAAACAACTGCAAAAAGAGCATCATGCAGAGCAGACTTTTGATGATGTGGACCAAGCTATGAAACAGTATTATTATACAACTGGCAAACATTTGCTTTTAGAACCGGAGCCCAAGTTGAGTGATTTTTATACACCATCTCCGGATCAACAGAATAGAGAAATTACGTTTATTGTGGTGGGCATGGCTGCAACTGGATTTGTGGCGTATAAATTGAGTTCATAAAAAAAAATAGTTTAAAACTATAATTACTTCAGATTTGTAATAACTAAATATATGTTTACTTTGAAAAGACTAAGTCATATGCGTGATACCTATTTTTTTTGTTGTTCTTACATGGCTTCAATCCAAGTGATCGAATATAATATGGTGGTTTAGCACTCTTCTCTAATTTATTTTTGAGATGATCAGGCGCCCATACTTCACCATTGTCTAATAATGTCAATACCATGGATGGACCATATTCGGTATCTACTATTTTCGTATCTGTAATTTTGTATATTTTATTTAGTTCCAAGTCTGTCCATTTCTTTGTGCTATTTTGATATTGCTCTTCAAGCAGTTCATCAAATTGTGCAGTTGTGATTTCCATTTTTTCTTTATAGTTATATAAAGTTTATTCTTTAGTAGAAAAAAATGGAAAAGATTTATTACAGCCCAAAAGGATTTTGGAGAGGTTACACAGCAGTTAAAAAATTAGCAAAAGAGGCTGGCGTTAGTGAAAAAAAGGCATTAGAATTTTTAAAGAAACAAGCTGTGTGGCAGATTTATTTACCTGCGCCGAAGAAAATAGTTAGACCCAGGTTTGATGTTTCTACTAAGAATGTAGTGCATCAAGCTGATTTGTTATTTTTACCGCATGATACCTTTGGGATTGGTCGTGGACGCAAGACTTATAAATATGCATTGACTGTGGTTGATATTGCAAGTAGATATAAAGAAGCAGAGCCTCTAACTTCCAAGGATAGCAAAGAAGTTGCTAAAGCATTTGAAAAAATATACAGTCGACATTTGAAATATCCAAAGTTATTACAAGTGGATCCAGGTAGAGAATTCATGGGTGCAGTATCGCAGTTGATGGCAAAACACAAAGTAAATATCAGACGAGGCAGAACAGAAATACACAGAGACCAAGCTTTAGTTGAAAGATTTAACAGAACATTAGCTGAAAGATTGTTTGGCTATCAGTATGCTAAGGAAATAGATTCGCAAAAACGTAATAAAGAATGGGTAAAGAGATTACCAGAAGTTGTTAAAGCCATAAATTCGGAGACAAAAAAGCCTCCTCCTGTTGAAACAAAAATATTAAAAGATGATCCTATCTGTAGGAATGCAAGTGTAAGATATTTATATCAACCCGGGGAACAAGAAGGTGGAAGACGCAGAGCAACTGATCCAATGTGGAGTGTAGATATTCACAAGATTAAAAGTTATATGGTGACGCAAGGTATAAGAGTTTATTATTTGAAAGCACCAGCGCCACAGAGAGGATTTGTCAAAGAAGAATTACTTGTTGTTCCTGCTGATACCCAAACTCATAAGTTTTTGTAGAAGCCATGTGCATCAGTTGTAATTCCATCTTCTCGGATGTATCTTTTTGAGTAAAATGGTGATAGTGTAACTTTGTTTACTGTTATACCATATATTTGATGTTTTATTGATCGCATCATATTCATCTCATGGGTGTATTTTTTCTTGTTGAATAATGCATCTTTGTAGTTTTCAAAATTTATATCTTTTTTGACTACATAAGTTTTTACACCCTTTGCTTTTTTAATAATCTGCTCATCCGCTCTCAAAATCGAATATAGCTTGGGTCTTAATCCAACATACTCAGCTATAGCAACACCAGCACATTCGTCTTTCATTTTACCCAATACTTTTTTGTTTGTATCATCATGCATTGGGTGATTTTCAGGATAATCACTTAGGTCATATTCATCTTTCATTTTCAGCCATGTCTTTGTATGCATCATCTGTTTTGATGTCTACAAGCAAGCTGTCAGTATCTGTGTATAATAAAGTACAGTTATCTCCATACCTCTTTTTCAAAGTATTATAATACCAATCATACATCATATACTTTGATAAATCCAATACTGACATCCCAACATAGATTGGTTTGTTTAATGTTAATTTTGTTTTGTTTACATGCACTGCTGATAACTCATCTGAAAATTTTATGCGTCGGTTAAAGTTTGGTTTAGCTATTATTTTTCTTATTTTTTCATTTTCAGAACCATCAGTTCTAACTAGGTTTATATCAGTCCGCTTGCGGAGATTTTCCATTGTTTTTCCAAATACAGAGTTATTCATAAGTTTGTAAAAGTCTTTTTCAAAGTTTGATTTAGCTTTTTTTCTAAGTTCTGTGTTTAGGTTTATGTATGATTTCATCCATGGTTTTTCATTAAATTCTAATACTCTATGTACTTTTTTTAGTTTCATGCCTAAAGATAAGTACAGTTGCAGGTTTTTGTAATGTATTACATACTTTTTCTTGTCTTGAAGATTTGGAACTAGTTGTTCTGTATTTATCATGCTATTATTTTCTAACAAATCTGTTTGGTATTTAGATAATAATTCTTTTTTCACTGTTAATCTTTCTGGTGCAAGTGGATAGTCATTATGTAATTCATGAAGTGTTTTTGGGTATTCTAAATCAACTTCAAGTATTTGTCCTTTACCAATTTTTGGTTTTGAAAAGTTACCACTTTTGTTTTTATTTTTCCAAATAAAACCGGAATGTGGAAGTGGTTGACTCATTGCCCAACCATATAAATTATTTGCATCAAAATACATTAAGAAATTATTTTGATCGTTAGGTTTGTAATCAGCAACATGTGGATTATTTGCTTTGGCATATCTTTTTGATACCATACTAATTCCACCTCGCATTCCTTTTTCTAAAAACAAATGCATATCAATATCTGACAAAAGTTCTAATTCTATTTCAGAATATTTTAGTAATGCATCCCAAGATAATCCGGGGGCAGTATAATAATGCAAAGGATCAAGTTTGTATGCACTCATACATGTATTTCTAAAAGTTTGAAACACATCTGCCAGCAAAGTTACATCCGTTTTCAAATATAAATCATGATAATCACCAAGAGTTTTACAGTTAAATTCTTTCCATATTTTTTGAGCATATTCATAATCTTCAGTACTTATGTTTTCATCTGATAAACTACTGTAAAAATTTTCTATGGGTGGTAATTCTGTTTCTTTAAATCTTTCCATACTGTCCATATATTCGTATGGATAAACACCTTTTCGTAAAAGTAGATCTGTTTGTTCTCCAAACTGACTTTTGGTAATTTTAAAATCAGATTTGTTTGTTGCTTTAATCAATTTTTCCAAAGACGAACCCATAAATTGGAAACTGTCTAAAAATCTAAATTGACCAGCACTAAATGAAATATACTTTTCAGCATTATTTGGGATGCAAGTAATATTACCTGTTATTTTAGCTATATTTTGCATTATAAGATGACTATCATATCCTTTAAGGTTTATGAAATACAATAGGAATGGTTGTTTTATTCGGTCTTATTTTTAATTTTAGGTTGCAGTTTTTATGTGCTGCACCTCTATATTCTCCTGTAAAATGGCAATGATCTCTTACTTTACAGTTTTTATCGTTGTCAATTATATTTTTACATATCCAGCAGTGTGTTGCTTTTTCGTGATCTATTTCATTTTGCTGTGTCATGATTAAAGGTTTAGGATGAGCAAATATGTTATTGATGTTGCTCTTTTCACATTTCAAATAATTTAAAAACTTTTCAACAGTATCCTCACCTCTATAAATAACAGGTTTTTCTGCTTTACCATCATATCTAACAACTTGATACCCAAATCCACAAGCTTTGTGCACATTTGTGATTTCTGATTTTTTTCCAAATTTTAAAGATTGGGGTTTAAGTATGCTTTCAAAGTCAGCATATATTACATAAGGTACATGCATTTGTTTTTGATGATTTTTAAATTTGGTGATTGTACCTTTTTTTGGCATCTCGATTCGGCAAGAGTTTTTGTTAATACCTTCACAGTCTTCTTTGTGTTTTTCAAGTAGTTTTGGTCCTATAAATCCATGAAGACAACGATCACAAAAGTAAGTTTTACCATGATGTTTGTTTTGATCGTAAAGTAATCTGTCTAGGTCTTTAACCCAAACGTAATGAGTTTTTGTTTTTATAACTTTTTTCCAATAATCGTCAGAGTTGTAATTATCATCTATGATCCCTTCCTCGTTGTTAGGATCGTTTTCATTTTCTTCTTCTTCAATTTCAAAATCTTCAGATATTAACATCAAGTTAATTCTTTTTATATCTTTTGGCTGCTCAGATATTTTGTATGGAAAGAATGATGCTTTTTTAATTTTGTTTGATACAGTATATCCGTAAACATTGATTGCAATGTTGTTTTGTTTTTCTACTTTTGGAATTTATGAAATCGGAGTTGGACAGTCAATACCATCCATGTTTAACTTACCCATGTGTTTGTTGTAACTAGACATCTTGATTGGATTATTTTTATTAGGCCACAAAGCAGAAACCAATGACACTTCCAAGCATCTATCATCTTTATTGATAACATTTATAATTGCTTTCTTATCAGATACTACTTTATGTAAAGGAATATATGAAGAACCTTTTAGTGGTTCGTACTTTGCAAAATTCAAATAAAGTGTAACACAGTAATCAACTTCTAATCCTGATGCTGTATTTGTAAATCTTTCCAAATTTTCTTGTATGTCATCAGATGATTTATCATACGACTCGTCTATTTTTTCAGAAGATAAAATTGTATTTTGTTCACTATGTAATACTGCTGTGGTGTATTTTTTTGTAGCACCATCATCTTTAAATAATTCTACAGTGAGACCTAACTGAAATTTTATTCCATTCATTTTTGTCAGCTCTTTGGTTATTTGTTTCGTAATGAATTTTTTTTATCATGGAGTAGTTTCCGAGGATCTTTATATTTTTTGGCAGATATTTCGTATGCTTTGAAATAACCACACATTGGCTTGTCAACCAGTTTTAATTCTGAAATACTTTTTTTAGATTTTCTATCATTAAACTCTTTCAGTTCATTTATAACATTTTCTTGTAATTTAGCATAATTCTGCTTTTGTTCATTTATAACATTTTCTTGTAATTTATCATATTTCTGCTTTTCTCGTTTACGTTGTTTTTTAGCACGTCGTCTTTTGAGTAAATTTTCTAATGTTTGAGATTTAACCTCTTTTGGAGTTTCCTTTGGAACTTCTTTCAATGCATTTATACCGTTAGATAGTGTTTGCTTATTTATCACACCTGTATCAAACAGGCGTATTAAATTTTCTATAATCTCTTCAGTCTTCATTATTTCTTATTGATATACTTATATTTTTTTTTATTTAATATAAAAAAATATATCAAAAAGAAACAATGGAAATTAATGTTTGCAAATTTCTTAAAATTGGATTACACAATCCGTGTAAAAATAAGACTACAAAAGATTCTAATTATTGCAGTTTGCATAAGTATAGATTAAAAACAAGTCATGTATTACCGTGCTCGATATGTAAAAAAGGCACAAAAGCAAAAAATTAAATTTGTGCTGATTGTGGTGGAGTTTCAGTCAGAATAATGACACGTTATTGGAAATTTAAAGATTATAATGCTGAGTGCTTAAAATTTAGACGTATTGATGTTTAACCATATAAAAAAAAAAAAAAAAATATGTTGTAATTTTGATAACTTATAAAAAAAAAAAAAAACTTGCTATCTTCACTACCCCCATTTTAAAAAAGTTTTAATAAATCAAGTCAAATCACCATTTCATGAAATATTTGGGCAAAATCAACAAATAACAAGCAAAATCAGCATTTCATGCTGATTTGTAGATAGGTGTGTTTAAAAAAATTAAAAAATTCCTGTGGTATTTTCGGCAACTCAAAAATACCACAGAACACCCATTTTACATATATATACATGGTACCCTCCTCTTATTTCGATTCATATGACATTTGTATCATGAATAAGCACATGTTTTAAATGTTCTTTCGTTTCTATAAAAAGCCTGATGTACTCCATTTAAGGAGGTTGGCTGGGAAAGGACGTAGTTATGAGATTTTTTTTAAATTATATTTAAAGCTTCTTTGGTATAATTTAGATTCAAAATTATCAAAAAAAGGCTTAGTCACCAGGCTTTTTTTCCCACTAGACGTCATTGAAGAAGGCACATATTTCTAACTTCAAAACTTCACTAAAAAGAGAAAAAATATTGTTATTGAACATTTTCACTATTGTTTTCAAAACATTACGTTTATTGAAAAACAACAATTAATTTTTGATTGCATATATACATATCTTTCAAATCATACAAAAGCAATTGTAATCCTCATTCGTCTTTTTACTTTTAAAAGCAAACATATATGGACCGTACCCACCCACTTTTGTTTTTACCGAAAAATTAATTCAAGATAAATAAATATGTTCTAATGATCAACTTTTTTTAAAACTTGTATATGTCAAAGTCCTATGACATTTTAGATATGTGTTTTACTTATATTGCCTATTGATTCTGCCTTGTTGGTTAGAGATAAGATCATGGCGGGGATTTCTTTATTTACACTCTCCTGTTTTAATGGGATGACAGTAGAGTAAGTGTGAGGTTTGGTGCACCCTAGAACCGGTTTAAACCCCCAGTGGCCTACTTTCCCACTGACCGTTCCAAGGCGGTAGCCCTATTGTCAACCCTTTTTGTGTTTGTGATGTCGTTTGCATTTAGTATTTCTTTTGCCTTCTTTTTTGTCTGTTTGCGTGTTTGTTTCTGTGTTTTGTGGTTTACTGTCCTCCTTGAATGCTACTTTCCCTGTCCGATCTTTTTATATTTCTTTCTTTCAAAACAAGTAAAATTAGATATAGGTCACCAGGCTTCTAATGATTTTTTATTAAAAATTCTTTAAATTACACCCATTTTGGAGTTATTTTGACATTTTCAATGTAACATACTGTACACATATTATTGACATGGATATCGAAAATAAAATTAGCTCAGTATCTACTTTTATATATGTATTCCACTACTGAAAAACAAAAATCTGATTTATTCTATAGCAGAAGGATACATTCTACTCAGAGTTACCCATACCCCCTATTTTGTTGACAACAAAAAATGATCACAAATGACGGAAAAAAAATGAAAAAAAAATTTTGCTTAAAATTTGGTATGTTACCATCTTAAATCCTACATTATATCCATATCTAATAGAATGGAAAAAATGAAACAATTCTGTTGTCAAATAAAACCATGATTTAAAAAATAAAATGTTTAGACTAGAAGATGTCAAAACTTGCCCAGCCAACATCCTTAAAGGGGACAATAGTTGCTTTATAAATTTCGGAGTAGATCGGATTTAGAAATATGTATCAAAATAACTTATTATGATTCAAATCCCATACAGTGTTTGTACCTACCCTACACCAGACCGTGCCTCATTTGGCTTGCGACCCACAAAGCAAGACTGATAATGGCCTATCGAACTTCGTGAGTACACTATATATTTTATATTGATGGTTTGTATATGGATAGTAAAAAATGTACCAGGCCCTCAAATATTTTATCAGTAAACATAAAACGGCATTATTGCATTATTCATTTTGAGAGAGTTTTAACTGCTTGCAGTATTGTAACGTATGTACGCAATCGGTGTGTATACAATAGGCGCTTTACAAATAATCAGGGACCCAACTTCTCGTAACTTGCACAAAAAAGAAAAGAAAATAATTTTGTTTTTTTTTCAGAATGATATGCGCGTGATTTTTTGCATATCCATAGCAGAAACTGTGCTATAAACGAAACCACTGAATGGATTTATGTAACATTAATACATTTTGAATGGAAGCCCATATGTGGTAAACAAAAATATTGATATTCAAAGAAAAAATGTATGAATTTGTTATTTTACATAAAGAAGACACAAACATGCCTGATTATATTATATTTATGCGGATTGAAATTATTTAATGTGGGTTCCTGGTCTGGCCATAGGTGATTTCAAACTGTCAAACTGATTTAATTTTTTTCTCATCCCAAGGACCTTTCACTATCTACTTTTTTGTTGCATAATATATATTTTGGTCGTAGACTGTGCATAGAAAAGTTCTAGCTAGTCGCTGTATTGAGTATACACAGTGTACATTAGTTGCCTTTAAGCAATTAGTATAATCGCAAAATGTTATAAGTTATAATAAAAGTATTTCTTCCCCTTCCTCTCATTGTAGGTGAAACAATGTATAGACTTCAACTTTACTTGTTTTATTTGGATCAGTAGTACAAAGTATTCTATAAAAGTCGTCAAGTGTACTTGCTATTGGATATCAACATCTTAAGTATGAGATCGTATAGCATCATATGTTTTACAATGAAAAAACACAATGTTTCACATTCTATAACAGAGATATAATGATTAGACAAACAATACTGGCAAAGCCTATCCTCTATATGAATATATTCATGTCTGCTTGTTTCTATTTTAAATGTGTGATTTGAACATCGAAAACATGCCAATGCTATTTTGTATTTAATGGGTAGTTTTAACTTAAATAACGTTCAGTATGTAATAATGTTTTGAAGTGCTTACGGTGATGGCATCGACTTGAATTATTTACTTCATTATGCCAATTTTGCGAATATCAGTCAATTAATATTTAATAAAGTTGTATTGCAGATATGTTAAATTAAGTCAACATCACAATAATCACAACAACATATGCAAATGTACTGAACTACACGTTATTATAATTACTAGTAGTCAATTTATCTTTGTTACACACACTCAAGTAAGGCTTAGTAAGGTCCATCTGAATACATTTATAATACGTTCATGTAAGTAAAGGGTCCAAGTAATATCACGATTATACGTCCCCTTTGTTTCACTTTACTTTTAAATTAGAGTTTGGTTAGTATAAATGTCGTGTAGAACATATGTTTGTATTTTCTGTTTGCTAAAGTCACAGTATAAGCTTATTTGTGCTGCAGGTATGTCTGATGAATTTGTTATATACAGTATGATCTAATCGAACAGCTACACAGTGTAAACAACAAAACTTCATATGGGTGAACAAACTGTGATTTAAGGCATTTATATGCATCTGAGAGGCTTAGTTTTAAGCAAGGTCTGAACTGAGAAGTTATAAAAGGGATTTTGGAGATATAACTTTATAATTGAAAAGTGAGTAAGTGAAATATGAATCAGTTGTAAACATTGTATTCTTCGTAACAAGTACATGCATACCCGTACTAACCATCGCCCTACGACCGGTTTTCTATACATTTTATAAGAGGACAATAGATAATTGCTCACTGCGATCACGCTCGATGACAACGAAAGAGTCGCCGTTGGGAAAATTATAACACGTGTAAGCGCTTATCGGGACAATTGTAAACGTTTCAATGGAGCTAGATTTTGGTGTACTCGATTAAAACTTGTTTGAGATAACTATACGTCAAGAAGTAGTAAAGAATTTGTTCCAATTGTTCTAATTTGTATAATGGGGATTGTTGACATAGTCGCTTGGAGAGGTAAAATTGGGATATTCTTCCAGCCAGCCAAGAATAAAAGCAGTATCAAAACGCTGAAATTGAAATATGTTATGCTGTCAATCAGAATTGCATTATTTTATCTACTGGTATCTCAGGGTATCGAGTCGAATCCAGGTCCCTGTAGGAGTGGTGGTGCACGGGGATTCGGTCGCCCTAGGGAACGAGGAGCCCGTGGTGGCCTTGATCACGATATGTTTTCTGGTGAATCTGACTCCAACACTCAGTACGATACGCGACAATCGAGACGTAATTCACGAATAAGTACAGTCCAATCTTCTCTTAATAGCTGGCTTACAAGCTCTCAAAATGGTGCTGATAGAGTAGGCTTTGTTGCAGATAGCGAGATAGAAAGGAGCTCAAATATATCGCTTAACCTATCCCTGAATGATAACGAAATAGATCCTGGATCTGATATTGAACCTACTAATGAAGAAGCTTGCCTAATGATATGAAAAGTATTCTCCTAGATATACAGAAGAAAGTTAGTTCTATGGATAAAAAAGTCAGTTGATGAACTTAAAAAAGATAATTAACAATTAAAGGAACAGAACAAACAACTTACAAAACAGGTTACTGGACTGTCTTCTACAGTGTCACAACTAGAACATCTTACAAAATTAAATGAACAGAAAAACGAAAATCTCCAAGGACAATCCCGTAGAAGTAATCTTAAATTCTTTGACATTGCTGACGATCATAATGAAACATGGGAACAATCTGAAGGAAAATTAAGAGAATATATGTCGAATGAATTGGGACTCGATGAAACTAAAATACAAATATAGAGGGCTCATCGGCTTCCAAGTAGATCAAACGGCCCTAGACCACTCATCGCAAAATTCTCGTTCTTCAAAGACAAGGAACGTGTTCTGAAAACATATAAAGAAAAGCGAAAGGCTATGGCAAATGAACGTAGGGAACAACCCAATGGAAATGACGTCCATGAGTCACGAGAAGCTATAAATTCTCTTATGGATCAGTGAAGACTTACCAGAGCGAGTTTCTAAAGCGAGATCAAAGCTTATTCCCTTCCTTAATCAGTGCATTGAAAAGGAGAACAATGCATATCTCAGATACGACACACTTATGATGAACGGAAAGGCGTATATGTATGACTACGAAAAAGGGAGGCCAGTACCATCAATGAGTTAGGGAGACGGTCAAGGCCCTTTAAAGTCAGATATATTTGACAATGAAATCTTAAATACAACTGAGAATAATGACATTCAAATAGAGGCAGTTGATAATACTGTTGGTCAAACTAACTATGATAATATTGACAATGAAAATGTTACCATTGAGATGGTTGATAATCTGAAAATATGTTCTCTCAATGTTCAGGGATTGTCCAAGTACCAAAATGATTGTCGTTTTCTCAAATTATACACACAATTTGATATAATATCTTTGTGTGAAACATGGGGTAAACATGTAAATGATTTTGAAAATTTTATTGAAGGATACGTATATTTTAGTTACATTACAAATACAAATATACATAGTAGACGTGGTTCGGGTGGTGTGATCGGCTATAGTTTATGGAGGTAATATAAAACGTATATTTAGCGAATTTAATGAATATGTAGTGTTGATATTGGACGGTTCTAAATACGTAAACGGTCCGGGTCGTAATATTATTATGATATGCGCCTTTATTGCATCACAGTACTCTCCTATATATAATGATGACGAAAGAAATGATATTGAAATATTGAATGCAAAAGTGTGCGAAATTATTACGGAATATCTTTCTGCAGATATTCTGTTAGTTGGAGATCTCAACTCAAGAATTGGGACATTTTTAAATTTCATTCCTGATGATAACCTGAACTTTATATTTGGTGATAATGTTCCATATCCTGAATATACCTTTGATATACATAGAAATACAAAAGACTATGAAGTACATAATACGTTTGGTATATCATTGATTGAACTATGTTGTACATTTGGTATACATGTAATGAATGGTCGACTAAATGGTGATAAAGAGGGTAATTGTACTTGTATAGCTAAGGACGGTGCCAGTGTAGTAGATTATTTTATTGCTTCAATTTACAGATTTTGTAGTCGGTAAACAAGATTTTTCAGATCATTTCCCTGTCTTTGGTTGCCTTCAAGTAGAAAGCTTGAAAGAGGTCACTCATTTAAATGAGGCTGATATTAAATTTGGGCACTGGAATACAATAAAGTGGAATGACTCTTTGAAACATGCATTTCTTGAAAAGTTCAATAATTTATATGAAAACTTCACTCAGTCAATTGTTTTATATTCTACCTTAAATTCGCTACCTGAGTTTGTTTCTCTTTATCAAACGGCTGCAGACATGATGGTAATTAAGAATAACAAGAGAAAATCAATCGATAAAAAACAACCTGAATGGTGGGATACTGAGTGTGAACGGCTCAAAAATTGTAAAATTAGATATCTAAGAAAATTTAGACAAACAAATAACATGAATGATCTTCCGTGAATATAAAACTAAAAAACTCCTTTTTAAAGGCGCATGTCGTAAAAGGAAATTAACGTTGAAATTAAAAAAACAGGAGAAAGTTAGTTGAGGCCGGTAAAGACCCAGAATTGTTTTGGAATACTATTAAACATGGAAAGCAATTTAAGTCACAGAGTCATGATATAAAACCCTTACAATGGTATGAACATTTTAAAGGCTTATTACAAAACACGAGTGAAGATGATGATGTTACTGGTTTAGAGGACATTTTCCAAAATATAGAAAATAATTTAAACTGTGATCTTCTGAATGTTCCAATTACTGACGATGAAATTCGAGCAAGTGTGTTTAGTATTAGTTCAAACAAAAGTCCTGGGCCCGATTGTATATGCATAGAATTGTTAAAAACACTATTGGTCAAGTTACACCTTACATTAACAGATTATTTAATCATATATTTGACACCGGAAATATTCCTGATGATTTCTGCGAAAGCATTATTGCTCCTGTATTTAAAGCAGGCTCTCGGAACTACCCTAAACATTATCGTGGTATTTCACTAATCAATACAATATGTAAAATATTTATGAGTATTTTAACTACAAGGTTAAAAAAGTGGTGTGATCAAAATGATGCCGATCTTTTTATATTTCTTTCTATTGCACAATAGTGTTGTTTGTGCCGTGTGGCGACCGTAAAACGTCTCCCCGTACATCCAGTCAATATTGTTATTTTACATCCTACAGGGATTGTATGACATTCGATGATCCAGTTTTTCCTCAAACACGTGTGTTTCATATACCGCGTTGAAGGTTTTGTGCCTTCTTGTTTGTCTCTTTGCGTGTTTGTTCCTGTGTTTTGTGGTTGACTGTCCTCCTTGATTGCTACTTTCCCTGTCCGATCTTTTTATATTTCTTTGTAGATAAATCTCAATCTGGATTTCGAAAGAAATATTCGACTGTTGATAATGAGTTTACATTATTAGCGCTAGTGCAAAAATATTTATCGAAAAAAAAGGACGTTTCTATTGTATATTCGTTGACTTTACGACTGCATTTGACAGTGTACAACATCAAAAGTTGTGAAATGCATTTCGTCGAAAGAATATTGATGGAAAATGTAAAACTGTTCTTGAAAATATGTATTCAAAATTGAAATCATGTGTCAAGGTCGACAACGGCTTAACATACTTTTTCAATTGTACGGTCGGTACAAGACAGGGGTGTGTTGCAAGTCCGATTATATTTTCATTATTTATTAATGATTTGATATCCATTTTACGTTCAGAATGTGAACTAGGTGTATTTGTTCTAGTTGAAATTGAAGATATTTTAGCGCTAATGTATGCTGATGACGTGTCAAGTTTTGCTGACACAGTCATCAAACGTCAACGTCAAATGAATGCTGTAGAGCAATTTTGCAAATCTACTAGCATGGAAATTGACTTAAAGAAAACCAAAGTAATCGTTTTTCGAAGAGGTGGTATTATTAAACCAAATGAGCGTTGGTTTTACAGTGGTAAACCACTTGAATGTGTTTCATTTTGTAAATATCTTGGTATGTATATTACTCCAAAACTTTCATATTCAAAAACACACGAAAACTTAAGCAAACCAAGCAACTAAAGCAATGGCATGTATTTTTCAATATCAACGTAATTTTGAAAGATTTCAATTCAATGATATATTTAAATTATTTGACAGTATGGTCAAACCAATTATTATATATGGATCCGAAATATGGAGTTATACATATTATGAGAATTTAGAAAGAGTTCATATAAAATTGTGTAAAGTTCATTGTAACTTACCATTGCAAGGTGCTGACATTTTTGCTTTGGGAGAGTGTGGTAGATCTCCATTATGTTCAACTTATATTCCAAGATGTATTCAGTACTGGCTTAAGCTTATCTCGTTGGAAAATCATAGGTACCCAAAACAATGTTATGACATGCTAAAGCGTTTGGACGAGGCAGGTAGAAACACGTGGGCCAGCGAAATTAGAAGTTTATTGTACTAATTTGGTTTCGGGTATGCGTGGATTTCACATGAGATCGGCAATCCAAATTTGTGTTTTACTATGTTTAAGCAAAGAGTAAAATATTTATATATGCAAATATGGCATGGAAAGGTTGATGTATCAAGTAAAGCTTATTATTACAAACACTATAAATCATTGCTTAATATTAAACAATATCTCTCTGTGGAAATGTCATATATACTAAGAAGTTCTCTATCTAGATTTCGATGTTTTTGTTATAATTTAGCTATTGAAAAGGGTAGACATTTAAATGTAGAAAGACATATGAGGTTGTGTCCTTTATGTTATGCTAGAAATATATCAGTAATAGAAGATGAATTTCACTTTATAATGGAGTGCAGAGAATATGAGGAATATCTAATTCTATTTTTCAGAGCACATTGGCTGGTTGTCAGATTTTTGAATATGTTTTATCAACTTATGTCATGTATAAGTACGTCAGATATCTTATTCATTGCAAAATTTATATATAGATCAAACGAAAAACGTAAACTGATTATCGATAACAATTTCTTGAATTAGATAAATATAGAGTTTACATGAAGAATGTTAAGTAGATATTATATATATACAAAACGTGAAGTTTCTACTTAATTTGTTTATACATTCTATATTTGTAATTTGATATTATTATAAACATGTTGTATTCATATATCTTCATCCAGGTAATGTATAATAATGTTATTATGCTGTTCAACTTGTTTCTTATGATGGGTCGGTGGCCTAAATTATGAAATAAAATTTCTTGACTTTACTTTGATTTTTTCAGTCCAAGCTGTTCTGTATATTCAGAAGTACAAAGAGAACATGTTCAACGACCATTTTATAATATGGATCATCCACACAGAGGCGTAGCAGTCATTTTCTACAACTGGAAATTCTGTAATGAAAACAATAATTTTGATGCCGAAGCGTCTAAAAATGATATGAGGAGATTGACCAATACGTTTGAAGGTCATCTAAAGTTCACTGTTAGATTATTTGAAAACCTAAACAGCACAGAAATGAAAAGACAAATGGAGTATTGTAAGTATCACTGCTTGAATTCCGCCGCTGTAATTATTATTAATAAAATACTGTTTTCAATAAAGAGACATAACAAATAAATAACAAATCATCACACATGTATAGTATTGTTTTGATGCGTGAAAACATTTTAAACAAACGTCAAATTTGAGTGTGTACCTTTAAATAAAAGGAAAATTACGCAACATTTAAAAGTATTCTAATTTTACACGTGCTATACTTATTCTACTGACAAAGGTATAGTTAAGGTGAACTCCTTTTTATGGTATTTAATGCAATTTATTCCAAGGCTCAAAGGCTCAAAGCGAGCATTTGCGACGGGTTTTCGTTCTTTGTCTATCAATGCTTGCTTAAACCACGTTTCTTACAATACAGCCTCTTTTGACCACAATTCAAACGAATCAGTCTTAAATAAAGTGAAACTTGTCAGAATCCTTTAAATTTTGGGTTTACAGATATTCACATCTCCATAAAATATAGGCTGTGAAATTCCTAGTAGCAAAACTAATTTTAACATAGTGTTGTACTTCTCCAACAGGTTTTCGTTGCGACGATAGCACTATAAGAAATATCTGCGTATTTCGTGATAACCAAAACCTTGTTGAATACGTTTATTTGTAACAACTTGATTTCGATAATTGTATCACACTCTCTAACAAAACGTAGAGTTCGGAGATATAACCTCCACAACATGTATGCTTGTATGACATGTCATTATCAGTGATAATACAAAGCACGTAAAGTGCACAATTACCCTATACATGTGTTAACATGAATAACTCACACCCAGTTGCATACATAAAAACGATTGCCCATTTTTATTTCGAAATAGGCTCGACCACATCTTGTATAAGACGTATTCAAATGTATGTATTTTTGCGATTTAAGTGTCAAAACCTTTCAATTTACCCCACATCCCAAGTGTTTTTTTCATTTGTTGGAAATCCGTGTGGTCTTTAGGGTACTATTTTAGGATGATTCCTCATAAATTATGTATGGTAGAATAAGACCAACACGATGCGTCACACTCTGCATTTGCAATAACTGCAGTTTGGGGTGATACAGTTGTATACTGAACAAACATAAAACGTACCCACTGTTAATGCTGGTATTTTCCTAGGCCGGTTTTTGAGTGAGCATTCAAGCTTAAACAGAGTTTTAATGAAACACTTATTGATGTTTGTAAGCACACTTAATTGAGAACTAAACAGTACATTAAAGAGTTTCAAATTTGCCAAGTTATAATCTGCTATGGATGATATCAAACCTTTAAAAGGAGGTAATTTTGATAATTGTAAATAATCGAAAGCTGCCATCAGAAAAAAACGGTGTTATGTTTTTAGGTGATTTTTGGGGTACGGGAACCTACAGAAAATATTGTCTCTGACACATTTAGGAATTGGAGATAATAAGTTTCGGCCGAACAAGGGTATTTTGAAGACAAAGGGAGATAACGTTCATGTTTACTAAATGTTACAGCTAATTCTTTGTTTGGACTATTGGTGGCGGTCTATATAATTATTCCACTACCCCAGCTTTGCAAGCCTCTGCCTATTGTTGAATTACCCTCAGGATAGGATGTCCTACTTTTTAATTTAGTTTTTTACTGTTTTTTTGTGATATGGAGACTTCATCATCTCGGCTTCCAACTAAATTCCATTTTATTTAATTCACCCATTATTTGCTCGTTTAAGACAACCGTTTAGTTTGAAAATGAGACCATACGCCCCTGACCATGGAATGCTATAAAATAAGACATTGAAGGTTCCAAGTTCACCGGCATATGCATACATGCATACCATCTTTGGGATGGTTTCATGTGTTCGTCTATTGACATATTAATAATAGGGCTGTGGTCAACCGGGGCTTGAGGATGTGAACGAAAGCTAGCATTTTCAAGACCAGTAATCGACGTCTTTAGTAGGTGCACGAGATGATCATCCGTAACGATGATTTGTCTCGACTCGTTGGGTAAACACATGCATTTCAGCTCTAATGTTCAGTCCATAAAAATATAATTGTGCCTAAAGCATGGCAATCAATGGTAAAAGGACTCGGTTAATATTCATTTCTGCTAATACTTACCGGATTGAGTGCAGAATCAAAGACAGTTATTTTAGCGAGATGATTCTCAGCGGAGTTTTTTTCATTTTTGTTGTTTTTATGTCAATTTTTGGGATTTATAATGTCATGTATTGACCTTTCACACATGTCAATAACAGATACGTGATATAAAACATAGACAGTAGTCATTTAGATCATGGAAATATGGGTTTCGACATAGATATAGCGAATTTATGAAAATGATTCTCCGCGGAGCTTGGCAACGAGACGATACTCCGCGTAGACAAATTTTACACATTGTCACTTTAAGTTGTTTTGTCTTTATTTTATGGTATGAATCAGTGTTTTTTATGCCTTTATTATGTATATGTATAAGCATTATATATAGTGAATACAAGTACATTTGTAATGCGGTCTCTATTTAAAGCCGGTATACGAGTAAGCTATATCATACGTGCGGTAAATTGCTCAACGTCATTTTTTTACAGTACGCCTCGGCTGGGTCACAATATCAAGTAATTAAAAGCAAGGTTTTACGCAAGCGTAAGAATAGCTGCCGAGAGACAAGAAGTTAACATAATAATATATCAAGTAACGAGTGTTAAAACAATATTGAAAAAAATAAATGTTGTCACGGAGAACTTCCGTTCTTCCTACCAAGCCTTTTAAATGTGGGCGACCTCACTTCTTTCTGTTCGAATACCTTGACATGTAAGGGATACGTGTGCGTTAGAGTGTGCATTACAACACATATAAACTGTTCGCTGTTACCATGTGTATTATAAGATTGCGTTATCTAAGTGAAAAGTGTAAAGGAACTGCTGCTACCTTACCATCAGCAATAATGAAAACCAATGAAAATTTAAAAAAAAGAAAAAAAAGGAAAAAAAGGAAAACCAGCAGGCTTGAACCCTACCTGGGCACTAACACGGCGCCTCAATCAACTGCGCTATTGACGCTTGTGAATGTTTCGTCGCTAATATACATATAATAGTAATGATTACCTGCTACATTTCAGTAGACTGGTTTACGAAAACGTCATTTTAGCAAGTAAAATGGTAACCTTTCAACATTACAAAATATGTGTTTATACCATTCGAGTTTTTCAGACGAGTTCTCTAGGAATTCAAGATGTAAAGCATGCTTATAGCCACTTGCATGAGTCACAGTCTGTTAACCATAGACAATTATAAAACCCATATAAGAGTCAGCTGCCTTCGGCTGCCTTCGGCAACTGAATAAGACCCAGCCTTCGGTTATTATTTTTTAAAATGTTCAATTGTTTAAACATTTGTTTGTATCATTTAATTTTTAAAGAGAGATTCTAATGCCTTCTGGTGCATTTGATTATTATGCAGTTACTGTCATAAAGGGATTCATATGTCCATTTATAAAGCGAATAACCTACGACTTTAAAATTCTAACGAGTAACACAAAATGATTTCAAACGGCCAACGTATGCTAAAACATCTCTATATGTTGTAGGTTGGTTTTAATAAAATTTGCATTGCTGGGTGCAGAATTTAAATCTTTCATTTGATGCACATGTTTACACTATTTCCCTTTTCAACTTCGCTGAGACTGAAAAACAAATTGACGTCGTAAACATGTAACACTCTCGAAATAATTAGAAGCTATTTAATAGTACCATTTGTTTCCTTTGTTTCGGCTATTGTCCATCACTCAGCGACTTTATTGTTACCCACCTTAGTTATAATTAGGCCATTTGAAAGTTGATTGTTTGTACACTTAAGGGTGCCCTCTGGTGAATATCAGAACAGTAAGAATTTTTAATTTCCCTGTTTTTTATGAAGACTAACATATTACTAGTTATTTTCTGGAAAAATAATGATGGGTCGGTGATTTAACTTTTTCGCAAAATTAATCTTTAGTAATACACTCTCACAGTGCGGTTTTAAATTCTGAATCAGCTGCAAATTGTGTATGGCAACTTACATGTGTGTAGTGTGGTTTGCAGAACAGGTATCGATTTTCCGTCTTTTTTAATGTAATAGATCATACTTTAGGACGAAAAATTAAGGGTTGGGGTATTTTTATCACCATCTGAAAAATTAGTACGTCCCTTGTCATTACCCCACCCAGTTTACTATAAATTGCATTTTTAAATTTGTGATCCATAAATTTTTCATGATAAAGGAACAGATAACTTTTTGAGATATTTTGTCTACAATATATACAAGACCTGAGTATCAGAATGAAAAAAAAAATTGGGGGTCGGTGTGCATATAAGAAAGATATTCAATAAAAACTGAGAAAAAAATGTGCTTTTTTAGATTTCGATGAGCTCTGACATATAACGGCATAGGTCTGTAACAAATAATAGGAAAATACTTTTTATTCCTTCTCTGTATATGCTAACACATGTCTTTGTAATAAAGTTTAAATTAAGTGAATATCTTAAATGGTTTTTGAGAAATACCATCTTTTGTACCCCTACCCCCCATTTTGGCTTATGTTAAAAATTGTCAATTTTGGGCACAACATGTGAGGTCAAAAAAAAAATCGAATTTTTTTTTTTTTTTTTTGCGCTAAAATATCCCTATTGGGCATAAGTTTGTTACTGTATAATTATTTTTTCCAGTTTTATTATAATTTTTGAAATATAACAAATGTAAATTTCCGGAAGTGCAAAAATCCAAAACCTCAGCAGTGGTCACCCTTAAAAGTCACATTGAACTTATCGATCGCTAAATTCATATATATATGTATTTCGGACGTTCTGCTGTAATTTTTTGTCTCACTCTGTTTCGCCTCAAATTACAGCAGAATACCCCAAAATACATATATAGTAAATCACCATGAAATGGTGATTTACTTGATCTATTAAACTTTTTAAAATCTTACGGTAGTGAAGATTGTAAGTTCAAATTATATAATTTGAACAAGTTTTCAGTACCTAGATTTTTTTAATAATTATCACCCAAAATCAACAAAAATAGTCTGATTTTGTAATCTTTATAATTATAAAATGTTTTTTTAATACAAAACAAAATTGTTGATTTGTTATCAGAATTTTAGTCAAATCAACGAATATACACGAAATTAACAAAATATGATTTAAACCTCAATATGTCTAAATCGGAGGCACTCAGCGTTGTACGACTTTAACCTCCAGTATTCATGTCTCATTCTAATCAAATGGGCACCTCAACCAACACATACTTGATATCTCGCACAAGTGCCTTTTTTACATTATAGGCACGGTAACACATGACTTTTTTTAATCTATATTTGTGCAAACTGCAATAATCGGAATCTTTTGTCGGCTTGCTTTTACATGTAATCCAATTTTAAGAAATTGACAAACATTGCTTTCCATTGTCTTTTTTGTATATAATTATTTTATATTTAAGAAAATTTATTTCTAATATATAACAAATAAAGGATGGAAAACGAGGAGACTTTAAAAAAATTAATACTCCTGTTTGAAACAGGTGTAATAGATAAGCAAACACTATCTAACGGTATTAATGCATTAAAACCTTTTAAAGAAGTTCCAAAGGAAACTCCAAAAGAGGTTAGTCAATCATTTGAAAATTACCAAAAGAGACGACGTGCTAAAAAACAACGTAAACGAGAAAAGCAGAAATATGCTAAATTACAAGAAAATGTTATAAATGAACAAAAGCAGAAATATGCCAAATTACAGGAAAATGTTATAAATGAACTGAAACAAGTTTTTAAAGATAGATAATCTACTTCAGAATTAAAACTGGTTGACAAACCAATGTGTGGTCATTTCAAAGCATACGAGATATCTGTCGAGAAATGCAAAGACCCTCAAAAACTATTTTGTGATAAGAAATTCATTATCACAAAACAAATCAGCAAAGAGCTGACAGAGACGAATGGATTAAAGTTTCAATTAGGTCTCACTGTAAATCTATTCAAAGATGATTGTGCTACCAAAAAAAAACATTACAGCAGTATTTCACAGCGAGCAAAATGCAATCTTAAACTCTGAAAAAATAAATGAGTTTTACGATGAATCATCTGCATATATACAAGAGATCCTTGAAAGATTTACAAATACAGCATCAGGATTGGAGATTGATCACTGTGTTAAGTTTTATTTGAATATTGCAAAGTAAGAACCATTAAAAGGTTCTTCATATATTCCTCTACCCAAAGCACTAGCTGACAAGAAAGCAATAATCAATGTTAAGAATGAAGATAATAATTGCTTGGAAGTGGCATTGGTGTCTGCTTTGTGGCCTGATAAAAATAATCCAAATAGGATATCTAGTTATACAAAGCACATGGGTAAGTTGAATATGGATGGTATTGACTTTTCCACTCCAATTTCTCAAATTCCCAAAGTAGAGAAACAAAACAACCTTGCTATCAACGTTTATGGATATATCATGACAGGAAAAAATAAAAAGGTAAATGTTTTTCCATATAAAATATCAGAACAGCCAAAAAAATATTGAGCGAATTAATCTGCTCTTAATATCTGAAGACATTGAGGTTGAAGAAGATTCAGAGAATGAAGATGATCCAAATAATGAAGAAGGAATTATAGATGACAACTATAACCCTGATGAACCAAAGAAGTCAACAACAAAATATCACTATTGCTGGATTAAAAATCTGAATAGACTACTCTGAGACCAAAACAAACATAAAGGTCAAACTTACTTTTGCGATCGTTGTCTTTACGGCTTTTCTGGGAAAGGACTACTCACCAAACACAAAGAAGACTGTGATGGTATTAACAAAAATTCTTGCAGAATATAAATGCCGCAAGAAGGTAAAAATCACATAAAATTTAAAAATCATCAAAATCAGATGCATGTGCCTTATGCAATATATGCTGATTTTGAGAGTATAATCAAACCATATCCAATCAAATTTGGAAAGAAATCTGAAATTCAAAATGTACACGAAGCTTGTGGTTTTGGATACCAGGTTGTCAGATATGATGGCAAAGCTGAAGAATCTGTTATTTACAGAGGTGAAGATGCTGTTGAAACGTTTTTAAATCACTTAGAATGTGAGAAGAGCAACATTAATAATATATTTGCTCACCCAAAACCATTAGTCATTACACAACAAAATGAGGAAGAACTTGAAAAAGCAACACAATGTTGGATATGTAATGATAAAATAGGAAAAGGTAAAAATTATAAAGTAAGAGACCACTGTCATTTTACAGGTGAATACAGAGGTGCAGCACACAAAAACTGCAACCTAAAACTGAAAATAAAACCAGATAAAACAATCATCCCTGTTGTATCTCATAACCCCAAATAATATGACAGTCATCTTATAATGCAAAAAATACATAAAATGTCAGGTAATATTAAATGCATCCCAAACAATGCTGAAAAATACATATCATTTAGCGTTGGACAACTAAGGTTCATGGATAGCTTTCAGTTTATGGCTTCGTCTCTGGAAAAATTGGTTGATGCTACGGATAAATCAGATTTTAAAATTACCAAAAGTCAGTTTGGAGAACAAACAGATTTACTTTTACGAAAAGGTGTTTATCCTTATGAATATATTGACAGTGTGGAAAGATTCGAGGAAACACAACTACCACCCATAGAAAAGTTTTATAGTAGTCTTAGAGATGAAGGTATAAGTCTTAAAGATTATGAACATGCTCAGGAAGTATGGAAAAAAATAAATTGCAAAACATTGGGAGACTATCATGATTTATATCTAAAAACTGATGTAACTCTGTTAGCAGATGTATTCCAAACTTTTAGAAAAACATGCATGAGTGCATACAAACTTGATGCTTTACATTACTACACAGCACCTAGATTATCATGGGATGCACTTCTAAAACAAACAAAGATAGAACTAGAACTTTTGACAGACATTGACATGCACTTGTTTGTAGAAAAGGGAATGCGAGGTGGCATACGTATAGTATCAAAAAGATATGCCAAAGCAAACAATCCACACGTAGCTGATTATAAACCTGACAAGGAGAACAACCAATTAATGTATTATGACGCTAATAACCTTTATGGATGGGCAATGAGTCAACCACTTCCATATTCTGGCTTTGTTTGGAAAGCCAAAAACAAGAGTGGAAGATTTTCTGGACCAAAACCTGGCAAAGGACAAATACTTGAAGTTGATTTGAAATATCCTAAAGAACTCCATAAATCTCACAATGACTATCCACTTGCACCAGAAAGATTAGCAGTGAAAAAATAAGGGTTATCTGACTACCAGACAGAGCTGCTAGAAAATAATAGCATGATAAACATAGAGAAACTAGTTCCCAATCTTATGGACAAAGAAAAGTATGTGATACATTACAAAAACCTGCAACTGTATTTATCTTTAGGTATGAAGTATTAGAATTCAATGAAAACCCATGGATGGAATCATATATTCGTTTAAACACAGATTTTAGAAAACAAGCTAAATCAGTCTTTGAAAAAGATTTTTACAAACTTATGAACAACTCTGTGTTTGGCAAAACAATGGAAAACCTACGCAAGCGGACTGATATAAAACTAGTGAGAACAGATGACTCTGAAAATGAAAAAATAAGAAAAATTATAGCCAAACCCAACTTTAACAGACGTATAAAATTTTCAGATGAATTGTCAGCAATACATGTAAAGAAAACAAAATTAACATTAAACAAACCAATCTATGTTGGGATGTCAGTATTGGATTTATCAAAGTATATGATTATGACTGGTACTATAATACACTAAAGAAAAGATACGAGGATAAATGTAATTTATTATACACAGACACTGACAGCTTGCTGGTAGACATCAAAACAGGAGATGTGTACAAATACATTGCTGAAATGAAAGATGAGTATGATTTGAGTAATTATCCGCAAAACCATCCACTGCACGATGATACAAACAAACAAGTATTAGGTAAAATGAAAGACGAATGTGCTGGTGTTCCTATAGTTGAGTATGTTGGATTAAGACCAAAGCTTTAATCCATTCTAAGAGCGGATGAACAACTCATTAAAAACGCAAAGGGTGAAAAACAATATGTAATCAAAAAACATATCAACTTTGAAAACTATAAAGATGCTCTATTCAACAAGAAAAAATACACCCATGAGATGAATATGATGCGATCAATAAAGCATCAAATATATGGTATAACAGTAAACAAAGTAACACTGTCACCATTAGACACTAAAAGATACATAGCACCAGACGGTATTACGACATACGCGTTTGGGTATCAGCAGGAACAATAAGTAGTTCTTCTTTGACAAATCCTCTTTGAGGTGCTCCTTTCAAATAATATACTCTTATACCTTGCGTCACCATATAACTTTTAATCTTGTGAATATCTACACTCCACATTGGACCAGTTGCTCTGCGTCTTCCACCCTCTTGTTCTCCGGGTTGATATAAATATCTTACACTGGCATTCATACAGATAGGACCTTCTTTTAATGTTTTTGTTTCAACAGGAGGAGGCTAGTTTGTCTCCACATTTATTGCTTTGACAACTTCTGGTAATCTCTTTACCCACTCTCTGTTGCGTTTTTGTGAATCTATTTCCTTAGCATACTGATAACCAAACAATCTTTCAGCTAATGTTCTGTTAAATCTTTCCACTATAGCTTGGTCCCTGTGTATCTCTGTTCTGCCTCGTCTGATATTTACATTGTGTTTCGCCATCAACTGTGATACTGCACCCATGAATTCTCTGCCTGGGTCAACTTGTAATAACTTTGGATATTTCAGATGCCGACTGTATATATTCTCAAATGCTTTGGCAACTTCTTTACTATCCTTGGAAGTCAGCGGCTCTGCTTCTTTGTATCTACTCGCAATATCAACCACAGTCAACGCATATCTGTATGTCTTGCGTCCACGACCAAAGCCAAAAGTATCATGCGGTAAAAATAACAAATCAGCTTGATGCACTCCATTCTTAGTGGAAACATCAAACTTGGGTCTAACTATTTTCTTTGGTGCGGGTAAATAAATCTGCCACACAGCTTGTTTCTTTAAAAATTCTAATGCCTGTTTTTCACTGACACCAGCCTCTTTTGACAATTGTTTAACTGCTGAGTAACCTCTCCAAAATCCTTTTGGGCTGTAATAAATCTTTTTCATTTTTTTTTTACTAAAGATTAAAATTTATATAACTATAAAGAAAAACAATGGAAATCACAACTGCACGATTTGATGAACTGCTCGAAGAGCAAAATCAATATAGCACAAAAAAATGGACAGACTTGGAACAGAATAATTACAGATACGAAAATACTGGATAATGAATATGGTTCATCCATGGTATTGACATTATTAGACAACGGTGAAGTATGGGCGCCTGATCATTTCAAAAATAAAATAGAGAAGACAAGTGCTAAACCACCATATTATATTCGACCACTTGGATTGAAACCATGTATGAACAACAAAAAAATAGGTATCATGCATATGACTTTGTTATTCCAAAATAGTTTTTATTTTTTTTATGAAATCAATTTATACGCCACAAATCCAGTTGCAGCCATGCCTACCACAATAAACATAATTTCTCTATTCTGTTGATCCGGAGATGGTGTATAAAAATCTCTCAACTTAGGCTCCGGTTCCAAAAGCAACTGTTTGCCAGTTATATAATAATACTGCTTCATAGCTTGGTCCACATTATCAAATGTCTGCTCTGCATGATGCTCCTTTTGCAGTTGCTTATTAATAAAATCTAATCTCTCTTTTCTTTTTTTATTCCACGCCGATTGTGCTGCTTCCAATTGTTCTACGGCTTTGTCATGCCTTTGTCTTTCCTCATCTGAATGACTTCCCATTTTTGAAAAGAAATAATTTGAACCGCTAAACGCCAATGCGTTTGTTAATGCGCTACCTATCATCATTCCTACTGCGCTTGCCATTTTTTTATATATTTTTTTTAAAATTATTTCATAATATCCGCAGGAATAATACCTTGCTTAATCAACATATCCTTTGTAGCCGTTGCTAATATTATATCCACGGACAGCATACCAAAATCTGTCATATTAAAATCCACTTTAGGAGCTGGTTTTCTAAATAGTTTTCTGCCAATCTCAGAATATCCAATAGTTAAAAGTGTTTCCACTTCAGCGTGATACATCATATTTACAATTTGTTTTCCGTCAATACTTGTTGCCATATTGTTGGGTCTTTTGGTAAAGTGGGAACATCACCAGGTTGTATAGCAACAGGTTGTGTAGCAGATTTTTTGTTATAGATATACAAACCCAACCCAGCACCTAATAAAACCAGACACGGTGGAATATAATTTTTGTATACGTTTATTTTGATTTTCTCTGGTTCCTCTTCACCTATTGTTATTTTTGTTACTTCATCTTGATTTACATGCTTTGCATCTTGCTTTGCATCTTGCTTTGCCTCCAGTGCATCTACCTGAAGCAAACGCTTTGCCTTCCTTGTCGCTGCTCCTTTTTTCCAGCCTCTATTCGTTTTGGATTTTTTACTTTTTGTTTAGCAGGTTGTATAGCAACAGATTGTGTATCAACAGGTATAACTTCACTCTCTCGGTTCTCCATCATTTATATTATCTGTATTTTCATTTTTATTAAAATCAATACGTCTAACAGTTGTCAGTATTGCTGTAAATGTCGCTAAGCACATCCGATACCTGTAATACACTTCACAACAAGCACTTGTTAAAGCATTATTAATAAATGGGTCTTCCTCCAAATCTTCTGTCAGTTTTGGTGGATTGATTACATTAAAATATTTTGATACTCCCATCACATAGAAGTTAATCAAAGAATTGCCTAAAGTCTTGGTCATACTTGCTCCAAGCCTTGCTTCATATCTGCAGTAAAGTTTGGTAATTTCATCCGGGGACATGCCATCTATATTCGTGAGTTGTAGGTCTTTACCTAAATATTTACGGCTACCACCGCCAGCCACTATGGCTGATAATCTTTTTCTTTTTGTTTCTTGTTGCTTTGATTCATCTGTAAAACTATGTTCCGTGAAACCTTCCGGTATGATATCTTGTAATAGTGCTTCCGCATTCATTTTTATATTAATAATTTTATTTTTTATCTTGGAATAAATATAAAATACGAAACAACCAGTTGCAATATTCACCGCGCAACTAGTAATTGTTAGTATTGTTAATAGCATTGTTATTAATATTGCTATTTTTTTTATTAGCATTGTTAATTTGCTGCAAGCATTGCTATTAACAATGCTACTTTGCTATGAAAAATGCTATAAGCATTACTATATTCCCCGATACTTTCATTATATTTTTATGTCAGTATTGCTATTAACATTGCTATTAACATTGCTACTTTGCTGTTAGTATTACTAGTAGCAACAAAGCAATGCTGTTA
Source organism: Cyrtodaria siliqua (assembly GCA_037043455.1). Lineage (NCBI taxonomy): Eukaryota > Metazoa > Mollusca > Bivalvia > Adapedonta > Hiatellidae > Cyrtodaria > Cyrtodaria siliqua. The sequence goes on from JAWPHD010008815.1 coordinate 93,446, forward strand.
GAAAAAAATGCATTGCTGTTAGAAATTATTCAACCCAATAACCAGTTGGTTGGTCAGTCCTCAAAATTAACTTGGAATATTTAGTCTTTGCTAAAGCTTTTCTTATTGCTCCCTCAAATCTTTCAATACATAATTATATCTCTGTAAAATGACTCACACTGATTGTTTGGCGTGACGACCAGAGAATGCCAACACTGATAACATATCTTTTTTCTTTGTTAATTCTTTTGTGGCGGAGCAATCATCAATGATGTATAGTGTGGGCTTGCCAGCATATTGTTTGAAAAATAAACGCAACAGTTCTTGTAGCATTTCTTTACGGTTGCTAACGGGATTGACAGTTGTTATTTTTTTATCTCTCGGGTGTCTTACATCACCTATCCAGGGTCTGTTTTTATAAGCCTCGTTCCACTCTATGGTTGGACACAAAATAATTAAATGTTCAAAAACTCCAACATACTCTTGTTCGAGTATGTCAACAACAAACTCTGTTTTACCGCAGCCTGTCTGACCACAGATAATGGCACTGTGTGGATATTTACGATATTTGTGCAAACTAGAATCGCATTTCTTTGAATCTTCCATCTTCAAAATTGATTTGCGCATCTTGTATTATATATATATATATATATATGTAAAGGTTGATCTTCATCTGCTTTTTTATTTATTAGTATTGTTATGCATTCACTGCCGTTTTCTATTTTTCTTCCACTACCGTGCAATAAATTGTCATCACATGTTCAAAGGTCAAACTACAAACGTGTGATTTTGTTAGATATGTTCGAATAGAAACATTGGTAAAGCATAAGTCCCACTATGTCTGTCTCTTTGTTTCTTTTTGATGTCAAGGCAAAATATTTGTTGATTTCATCCCATTGTTGATATGCCTTCATGCCCTGACTATACAACTGATTTGGTACGCCCTCTATTGTCATTTCAACCTTTTCAATCCTTGGGTTGTAAAAGAATTCCGTGTCTGTTCTGTCTGGATCTTCAAACAGCATTAGAATACCTTTCGTGCTTCGGGCTGGTACATTAATGTTGATATTCCAAAGGGTATCATATTGTTTTGCTTGTATTATTCTATGTCGCAAGATACGATCATACATAAATACTATCTTACCATTGGTTTGCTGTCTTATTTGTCTGGTTAATTCAACATCACTAACCATATCAAATTCCAAGCAGATATTTTTTATTACATAAGATGCATCAACATCACTGCTTTTGATAACTTTGTTATAATTGTTAAACGTTAATTCATATTCTAACCTATCACCAAGCCCCGCTTGATAAAATGCATATGACTTTCTAACATTTCAAAGTCCAGTGGAATACAAAATCTATTTCCATAAGCTGCTGCTACAGCTTCATCCTCAGCGTCTGAGGATTTATCTCCCGCACCAATTCTATGTTTTAGCATGTTTGCACTACTACTTACACCTTGGTAATACATGTTTAATCGTTCGGTAGGGCCTTTCCATAAATCTACATAACAATGATATATATCACTGTCGTCTATTGACATGACTTCATTGCCACTTATTCTTATTGTCATTTTTTTCACAATTGCTCTACCCAGATTCTGATATATAGTAGCGTTGGGGTCTTTGCTGCTTTTAAGTTATATTTCAAAGGCAAGACGAGCAGTACGTGGAACTATCACATCATTAGTACTTAGATTGGGAAATATCACAAGCAGTTGCTGGTTTTGGTCTATTGTTGATGGATTATTAGTTATTACTACACTTGTGCGGATGCCCTTGGCACCATAATGCTCTCTTAGTTTTCTATGAGGGTTGAGTTTGTTTCCGTAAGCTGACATTGTTTTTATTTTTTAAATATATTTGTTTAAATTAAATAAAATAAACAATGGCTGATGGAGGATTTGAATATGAAAATCCTACGTTTGATTCATATGTTGGAGATGAGGATGCCCTTATAAGTAGAATGCTGGATAAATAATCAGAATTTATACAACCTGGCTCAGATTTCCAGAGACAAATTGTAAATGAAAATAACCATATTGATCAGTTTCAAGGAGAAGATAAAACAGAAGAACAGCTTAAACAAAAAGAGTCGTTAGAAGATCAATTTTTAACTGGAGTTAATGCTGAGATCAGCGGAATTGATTATAAAAATGACTTCAGAGTGGATGAGGACAAACACGGTAGAACAATGTTATATGCAGTTTGGTTGGGGACGGATGATGTTCCACTTACCTATTATAGGGGAAATAATCCAAACGAACCAATCAAGTTTTATACGCTGGACACTCTACCTAGAAAACATGGCGTTGACTTCATCAGAAACACTTTAAAAATGTATGATTATTTAGTTCCAAATGAAAGACTGGCTCAGGGTAGGGCAGAATTTGCAACAAGAGATACCCTCACAAAAGAAGGAGAAAATATACCAATGCAAACGTTTTCAACAACTGAAGATGTACAAAATACAGTAGATGCTGTAAAAACAATTGAGAGTGATTTGAGTAATATAATAGATGAAACTCATCCTAAAACTGCTGTTCAACCAGAAGGTCTAACACTGCGAGAGATACGAGGTTTAGATAAGAGATTGCAAAGCTTCTGTGGAGAACTTACAAATAATCTCTCAAAACTCACTGAGCTTGATAAAGACATAACAAAACAAAAACAAAAAGTATAACAGGTTAGCACCCCCGGGCAGGAGGATGAGTTTCAACAAGAGCGACTTGAAGCGGCGAGTGAAAACAAAGAAGCATTACGCAGTCAAATAAATAGGATAAAAGAAACTATAAATAAGGTGTTAAAAGAAGACACAACATTGGGTGAGAGAATAAAAACATTATTTAGAGAGCAAGGTATAACAATAGTTAGTATTTTGACTGCGTTTGGTATGATTATTGGGGTATTAGTTGAGGCCATTATTCCTACAACGGGCGGAGGGACTGCGCCAATCTCCAAAACCTGATCCATCAAGTGCCAAGGACTGGATAAAAAAACAATTAAGTAATCTTGGTAAACTTCTCGCTAATTTAGCTGGTAAAGCTACTGCAGCACTTCCAGGAGTTATTGGTGCAATAGTATCATGTCTTTTATCTGCAACAGGTTATGTTATTAATTGGCTTGGTAACAATCTATGGGCACTGCTTGTGTTTGTTTCCGGGTTGTTGTATGTGGCAGCTAAAGAGTGGTTCAGTAAATCTCGTAAATGAGTAATGCAGCAAGACCTATTACTATGGTACCAACAATTATAGATGTTTTGTTTTCTTCGTGTTTAATCGCTATTTTTTTATCTCCACAGTCTTATGTATTGATGATTTATCAAAGTGCCTCAGATCCTTGTGCAATGTAATCAATGTGGTATGTTTTATCACTCTCATAGACTGTGAAACTCATCGTTTTGTTGTCATATACAGAATTTATCAAAGGATGATAACCAATATTTGTCCAGTAATTATAAAATGTTCCTAGACCATCATTATAGCTTTGTTTCTGTATCCAGTCCGAATTTAAGTCAACGTTAAACTCCTTGCATATTCTCTCGTATGCTTTTCGGTTATATGTGTTACTAAATGCATTCCAATTTGAGTCTTGCCGCATTGCTACACTCATCTCAAATAATATTCTTCTGACTTGGTAATAGACATGAAATCGAAATAACGAACCAACCAGAAAATCAGCTTTCAGATGATTGTTGAAATCAATGCCACATCCAGTTGTCGCACACCAAATAGCAAAATTCAACTGGTTCTGCCAAAATGACATCCAATCTGTTTCCCAGCGTTGGACTATAGCATCTGATTTGACGTATGGGAGTTTGTATTTTTCAAAGACATTGGGAAATGATGCTTTAAAGCCTTTACCGTTTGATGTAATGACTATGTTTTGATTTATTACATCTATCACTTTTTTGCTGAAAGTACTTGAATAGTGAGCATCTGAACTATATTTGAATTCTTTAGAAATCATTTTATTTGTATTTTTTTATGTATATATTAAAAAAAATGTTTCATACAATTTCAAACGTAGACAACTCTATTAACTTACAACAGTATATCGATAATAGAAATGGAGATAAGCGGGTTGGATTAAAGAGTTTTACATACACCATTGGTTGGTATAATATTAATCACGAAGTCATAAAGAGAAAAACACCAGACCATACATATCGTATACCAGATGGATACTATAACTTTAAAGAGTTGATAGATATATTTGAAGGGCTGACTATTACCCTAACCGTTGATGCGCGAGATGGTATAGCCTCTTTAGAGACGCCAACAGAAACACGATTATCAAGCGGTCTTTCAGAAATGTTGGAATTCAAGGACAGGAGATGGTCAAAAGGTACTCATATTGGAAAACAATCAATTGATTTAGCTCCTTATAAACAGCTATATGTTCATCTGGAACAAGTTAATACGAGGGATAATTATTTCAATGGCGCGCCAAACACTATTATAGGGGTTATGCATGCGGTAAATAAGCAGTTTTGGGGATATTGTATATACACGTTTTTATCCTGAATATCGCTGTCTTTCGGGTGGTGCAATTTCTGAATTGACAATAGAAGTCAGAGACAAACATGGCAACAAGATAAATAATCACGATTTACCTATGAGTAAACAATGAGTATATTTGGAGCAACACAATCTGAGAAAACAGAAGACTTAGAGGCTTTAACCAATCATGTTCTAGATTGTTAACCAATTCAAACAAATGAGAGATAAAGTTGATAATCTTAAATATGGGATTATTACAATATTTGCAGAGGCTAAGGGTTCACTGGCATTGAATAGAGTACTCTCATTTGGTAATGGTGGAGCAGAACCAAATGTGTGGTATGTAATAACACGCCGTGGGCGTATTATGGGAATAGGTTTGGCGAGTGAACGACTAATTGGTGACGTATCTGTAGTAGTCTCTGTTAATGATGTTGAAAAGCCAAATTATGGTATAAAGCTTAACATCTTCCCGCGCAAACACGATAACTTTGATATACCTTTGGATATTAGTGCTGGCTCTGTCATTAGCTATTTATGCAAGACTGCCAACGCTACCGCTGTAAATACGCTGGCGTCATTATTAATTGAATTAATTGAATTTTTTTATTATAAAAAAATGAAGCAACCGACAGCACCAAGTTTATATCCTGAGTTGCCAGTGGAAGACGGACAGAATTATAGATTACAAAAGATTTCAGAGATTGAAAAAAAGTTAATTATAGAGCGAGATATACGTCAGTCTCTTTATAAAAAATATAAACGTGGTATTAATATCACAGATGGAATTGACACTACTTTAATATCTGCAAGTGTTATTTTGGCTGGAGTTGGTTTGGCAGTGCCTGTTATGCTCCCTTTGGAAATTGCTGCCATTGTTTGTGGGACAATAGGTGTTTGTGTCAAATTTGCTCAAAAACATTATGAAATAAAAACTTTGGCAGAGTCTAAGTTAAATAGTATAAAGAAGTTAATAGCAAAAGCGTTGAGTGATGCACAGATATCAGAACAAGAGTTCAAGATGGTTCTGGATGAACTGGAGAGATACTATAATTTGAAACAGGACATCAAACAAAAGAAACTTGAGATAAGTGAAGTTTAAAAAAAAGAACTAGTGGAGCAGGGAAGAAAGGAAGCAATGGCAACCTTACAAAAAAGTCTAAAAAGTGCGTGATAAATTTTTTAGTAATGTGTATGAGTATTATCCACCACCTTTGTATTCAAGGTCAGAAAATTGTTGATTTGACTAAAATTCTGATAACAAATCAACAATTTTGTTTTGTATTAAAAAAATATTTTATAATTATAAAGATTGCAAAAAGGCGCAAAATCAGACTTTTTGCTGATTTCGTGTTTATTCGTTGATTTGGGTGTAAATTTAGTAACTATTAAAAAATTTCAGAATATAACTCTAACCCAGCTTATTTCAGCACCTTGTGGTAAGAAATAATATATATATGTATTTTGGGTCGTTCTGCTGTAATTTGAGGCAAAACAAAGTGAAGCCGAAAAATTACAGCAGAACCCCCAAAATACATATATATTTCATTAAAAGCAGACGTTGAGCAGTTTACCGCACGTATGATATTGCTTATACGTATACCGGCTTTAAATAGAGATGATGATGATAAGTTTTTCTTTACCCTCGCCGTATGGCACTGGGCCTTTTGGCGAGCTTTTCTGTAGAAGGTTACGGTTGCAGTAGAGTCCAATAGAAGCTTAGCGTATCTCGTCAAAGTGGTTTACAGTAGAAGGCATCAGCAGAGCTGTTGAAGAGTAGAAGTCCACCGTAGATAATCTGTAGAAGATTATTTTGTCTAAGAAAATTAAAGATAAATTGCAGATTTCGACCAATGGGATGACTGCAAGGATGATAAGTAAGTCAATCCCATTTCCGGCTCGAAAGATGATTAGTAGCTCTCCGCCAATCAGAAGGCTCCACGCGTCTGTTGAAGTATCACATGTAGGTCGATCCAGCTGTTCCAGCTATTCCGCTCTGTTGGTAATGGCTCCACCGATGCATTCACTGATATAACTGAATTTATATCAGACAGTATCCCGCAGGGTTAATCCAACTTCGGTATCCATGGTGGGTTATGGTGAGTCGTCGTCGTGTTCCATCGTAGGCTGCCCCTTTCATCATATGCGGGGACTCGCAGTGACCAGGGGCATCGCGCTGGTACAACGTCAGTTTTCAGTAGAAGTCTTCAATCGTCCATCTTTAGGGCCACGTTAGAAACAGGCTAAAAACATATTCACAACATATAATGAGGTGTCTCCAAAACTCCACGCGGCTTTCACACTGTGATAACACAGTATGGTGTGGATGATTCCAGACAGCGGTACGCCTTGCGGGGTCACTTTGTCCCAGATGGCCGCAAGACGTCCTGCCTGTTCGATGGTCTGAACTGGAATGGATGAAATAGAGACCGCATTACATCACTGTATATAATTCTTATTCATAACTTTCACATCATCAAATTAATTGGCCAATCAGTGATCAATAACATAAATAACCTCCTCATCCTGGTAGGTGGTAAACTCGGTGTTTATAGTTGGTGCTCAACTGACTTTAGCCCTCTATAAAACTAGTTTGTAGTGATAATTATATTAAAAGCCTTATTGTTTAATATGTACATCTATGTATCTTCTTTTGATGCTGTCTGATTTTAAAACACCAACATGTATACATATATTTTAAAGTATGGTCTAATATTTTCATATTTCATATAGTGATTGAGGATAAAATCCGAGTATACCCTTTTATTTTCATCTACTAAATATCTCAACATCTCAAAATGGCGAATGACATGATGTGAAAGTTATGAATACATATACATAATAAACGCATAGAAAACACTGATTCATACCTAATATAAAGATAAAATAACTTAAGACACCGTGTGTAAAAATTGTCTACGCGGAGTATCGTCTCGTTGCCAAGCTCCGCTGAGAATCATTATCATAAATCGCTATATCTTTGTCGAAACCCATATTTCCATGATCTAAATGACTACCGTCTACGTTTTATATCACTTATCTGTTATTGGTATGTGTGAAAGGTCAATACATGACATTATAAATCCCAAAAATTGACATAAAAACAACAAAAATGAAAAACCTCCGCTGAGAATTATCTCGCTAAAATAACTTTCTTTGATTCTGCTCTCAATCCGCTTTGTGTTAGCAGAAGTGAATATTAACCGAGTCTTTTTACCATTGATTGGCATACTTTAGGCACAAATCTATTTTTACGGACTGAGTCGAGACAAATCTTCGTTACGGATGATCATCTCGTGCACCTGCTGATGACGGCGATTACTGGGCTTGATCTTTCTCTACAGTTCGCGAACAGTCTAAAATCAAACCAATGCTGCAATATTTATTATATTTGTATATTTCTTATTTCTTACAATTGTTTCTCGAATACTTTACATTCTTGAGCCAGGTGATATTTCTGTAAATGTTAATTTGCCGTAAAACTCAATTCAGTTCAACTGGCTCGCATTTAATTCCTGTCAATGTTGTAAGGAATGATTATCATATTCGTCTAGGTATTTAAATTATGTAGAAAGGTCTTTTGAAGAAATGTTTTCTTGATAAATGTCAGGTCATAATAGCTAGTAAGGCGGTATGTATCGCCCGTTCTGAAACAACGTCTTTGTCACATAGTTGTTTTTCACGACAATTGCAGTTCCTTTAATTTAATTTAATTTGATTTGTATCCAGATATATGTAACTGGTGTCAAAGCTTCAGTGCAGGAAGTCTTTCAGTTAATATAGCCATACGATTGTCATTCCAACCATGTAGTTTTGGATAGTCAATCACTGGATTTGTCTCAAGACAGTGCTTCCATATATACGTTTGTAACTGAAAATATAATGTTGATTTGCATGGGGACAAGCTTTCTGTTTCTGTCACTAAGAATAACGTATACCGATATGTATCTATTTCATTGAATGATTCTTTCTGTTTTGTGTAGCATTTTTCTTACTTTTCTCCGAGGCATTGAGAGAATCGTCTATTGTATGCATAACAGTGAGTTTTCAACAGAATTCATTGACAACGACGCTTATTTTATTCACAACCAATATAATGAAACCATTAAATAATGAAATGTTTCATCGACATTCCGTTTGGTAATGATATGTGAGTTACATTAGTATTTAACATGTATTTAAGATAATTCATTAGTATGCTAGTACATCTACTGAGCAAAAATGAACATTACCCACTTTTCTATCTCTTATTATCTAGACAACAAAAAGAGAATCATTAATGATATATATAGAATAATTATATAGACCACCACCGATAGCCCAAACAAAGAAAAGTTTAAATTGTTGTAATCAAGGATGTTATCTCCCTTTTTATTAAAAGTGCATTTGTTTGGCCTAAAAATATCAACTCTGGGAAAAATACCTAAATTTGTCAGGGATGATATTTTCTGTAGGTTCCTTACCGCAAATAAATCAGGAAAGAACATAAAACACCTTTTGTAGATAGCAGCTTTTGATTATCCACAATTATCAAATGTTCTCCCTTTGAACATATGATATCATCCATAACATTGTATTACTTGGCAAATTTGAAACTGTTTAATAGATTTTTATATTCTGAATTAAGTGAATATGAAAAATATCAAAAGTAGATATTAAAGTCGGGCAAGAAATGTAACATTCAAAGACCATATTCATTATTCAACCAAAAATAAACAAATAATGGCAAAAATGAATGAAAGGCAAGATAGGACATCACAAACATAAAAGGCAGCATTAAGAGGCAATATAACATGTACATGGTCATGTATATATAAACGTAAATACAAAAGCCTAGAAAGGCACAAAACAAATACTCAATGAATTGGCAGAAGCCAGAGAAACAAGAGAACACACCGTTAATGGTACAACAAGAAACTATTTAAAATAAACAACAAACGCTACCGTCCTATTAAAACTTGTCTTTATTAAAACTCTAAGCTTTTATACTCACTAAAAACTGCCTATGGAAAATAATAGCATTAACAGAGGGTACTAGTACATTCTTAAACGTGATACAGCCATATAACCACTGTTTTATGTCACCTGAAACTTGACTGTCTACTTTTTCTGCTAGATTTTTATATCTACTTTAAATGTCACAATAGTCTTGTTTGTGCCGTGTGGCGACCGTAGAATGTCTTCCCGTATATCTAATCAATATTGTGATCATTTCATCGCACAGGGATTGTATGACATTCATTGATACAGCCTTTCTTTAGATACATGTGTTTCTAATACCGTGTTGAACGTTTTGTGCTCATCAACATTTGGCCCGTTTTCATTAGGGTTTTCCTCGTGATCTAGTATTAGACATTGTTGTCGAGTTTTGGACCTCTGTTAACCGTCCGTAAGTTTACAAATATTATTTCTTATGGATCTTTGATACGAGTCTATTTTGTATCTCTAATAACTACTAATTGGCCCTTATTTTGCTTTTCACAGAATGATATTACTTTCTAGATCGCATAAATGAGTTTATTAGTAAAACTCCTTAAAATAAATCTTTCACCTCTTCGGTTACACTCTGCATCATCAATACCAATTCAACAAAATAACTCTTCATTGCTTAGAAAAAACTTAACCATAGGTACGCCTTACACTTTTACATCTTCATTCGGCAGCCTCGTTTCGTGTTCCTTCTAATAATACTACCAGGATTTTTAAAAACGGCTCAAAAGTTTCAGTTACTCCTCTTGGATCACCTTTATTCAGGAAATATCATATAAAGTCTCCTTTTAGAAATCGTTTAGTTTAATCAAGATGCAGGCTGTTTCCCTTTATTAATAAGTGCAATGCTAAGAGAATGTTTAATGTATGTCTAGCTTCAAATGTCGATTGACGTACATCTCACGTCATTTATTTGTTGACTTTAAATGCACCACGTTGCAGTAGACAATATTTTGGACAAACAGGTCGACCTTTAAAAGTTCGATTGCGTGAACATAAATATAATGCAGGTAATCCTAAAAAGTTAAACAATTACTTGTACTAATAAATACTGAAAATGGACACTTTCGGTCATACTTTTAGTAACGTTACTGTTCAAATGGTTGAATAAAATGTAAGATAATGATGCTACTAAAAGCTTTAAAATAAAAGCTAGACATATTGCAGAACTTAAGTGGATGAAAGTTGAAAAACTTGCAGACACCATATACAATATTTATCAACAAGGAAATATTTAAAAAGATTCTAATACTGACATTTTTTCTATATTCACTTTTCGAAAGCGCAACTCTAGGTCTCATGGTTGTAGGCTTAATGGTAACATCAAACATAAATCGCGTGTAATTATTTCAGTCGCTGATTTACATACTATTTTTAAACAGGTTACAATCTATGCTTTCACGAGCTACCTCTTTGCCCATTTCTTACTTAAATTGATCGACGAGGAAGCAGACACACTTTTCGTTCGTTCAGAGCCCTTGTATAACACTGCTTCCATAATTCAAAGCTTCAACCAACATGGTCTCCGACCCCATATTGACAAGGATTCTGATCACGTAAGGCATTTTCTAAAAATTCTGTATCTTAATAAGGGTATTGATTTCATTGACATGCCTAGTATTTTTCGCGATAATCATGTAGTTGATTATATCCCTAAATATTTCAAATATTCCGAAAGTCCTGTAATTTGTTATTAGTATAAACAACCTATTCGAAATATTATTTTCTATTATAACAAAATAGTTTCTGACTTTGATATAGTAAATAACACTCCTAAAGAATGTGAATGTAAAACGTCAACATTTTGCTATACTCCAGCAGGTCATATCATCACTGGTAATTTTTATATTGTTGATAAACGCATTCGGCATGTATTTGTTAAAGGTCCTAAGTATAGATTACCCTCAACTATTGATTGTAATGCCTGTCGTGCTCAAATCGTCCAATCCATTGAGGGTTTTAGTATAAAATGGTGTCGTAGAGAACATGCGGACCCAAAATGTCTTTCTACTTGGAAAAAGTATTTTTTTAAAATTATAGATACACGTCGAAACATGTATAATGCTAACCCATCTTAACTTTCGTCGAGACTTATGTTTTCCTTTAATATTTAAAATCTGGTATTCAAGAATTTCATGATAAACTTGTTTTAGTTCCTGCTGATAAAGCAGCTAATAATGTAACTATTGTATGACGCCTACATTACGTCAATGTTTTATCTCTGGAACTCGGTAGCATTAATTAGTATACTCCAGTTAAATCTACTGAGGATGATGTTGTCTCCACACATATCACTCGGTGCACTACTTTCAAGGCTGGGGTAGACGAAAAGCAGAACAAACTGCCAACTATGTACTGGATTCCTAAATTACATAACAATCCGTATAAGGCCCGCTTTATTTTATATATGCCTGCACCACCACAAACATCTCCAAACGTTTAACTTCTTGTCTTACTGCCGTTAAAGATCACGTTAAACAATATTGTGCAAAGCTTAGGATAACTCTGGGATTAATTTATTTTGGTCTATTAAACATTCAGAAGACGATCTTGATATACTTTGCAATAAACGTGAAGTTTCATCTATAAGCACTTATGACTATCCAGACTTACCACATCACCTTAAGAAAGACAAACTTATTGCTCTTATTCAAAAAGCTTTCTCTAGAGAAAAACTACATTTTTGGCCTGTAATAATATATAAGCGTTTTTTACTAACGGCAGTTTAGACAATTGCACTATGTGGACTTCTTTCCAAATATAAATGTAATTTAAGGACTCTTCTGCGACAAGGACTATCACAACCTGACTTCTATGGTGATGTGATTTATAAACTTCGTAAGATTCTTGGTCATGATCACTTTCATACTATCTTAGTTAAACTTGTTAAAAAGTTTATCAAAAGAGGTTATGACCCTATCATTTTGCAACGTACTGCATGCTTGGTGGTGGACCCTTTTACAGTTCGCCACTATGCTTTCCTCTTTAATTGTACGATGACCGGACAGGCTGTGGACCCTATGATGACGCCTACCTAAAGCCCATTGGGACGGTGGCGTTTGATGTTTGTCCTTGATCTTTCTTGTCGTGCCCTTAATGGTGTATTCTCTTACTGCTCTGGCTTCTGCCAAGTCGTTGAGTACCTTCATTGTATTGTGGCTTTCTAGGCTATTGTTTTTTTGTATTTATTTACATGAGCATATTTGTGTTTTACTTATATTGCCTATTGATGCTGCCTTGTTGGTTAGAGATTAGATCATGGCGGGGATTTCTTTATTTACACTGTCCTGTTTTAATGAGATGACAGTAGGGTAAGTGTGAGGTTTGGTGTACCCTAGAAACGGTTTAAACCCCCAGTGGACTTTGTTGCCACTGACCGTTCCAAGGCGGTAGCCCTATTGTCAACCCGTTTGTGTTTGTGATGTCGTTTGCACTTTTTATTACTTTTGCCTTCTCGTTTGTCTGTTTGCGTGTTGTTGTTTTTTTGTGTTTTGTGGTTGACTGTCGTCCTTGAATGCTGCTTTCCCTGTCTGATATGTTTATATGTCTTTATACAAATCAGCTAGGAGTAAAGGTTTTCAACTCCAAACTACTTGTATATAATTTCTGTTTATTGTATTGGAACTTACTCTTTTATTTTCATCTAATACTAATACCCTGTGTATATTTAAAAACGAATTGCGATGAACAGACTAAACAGAACGTCACACAGTCAGCAAATTGTTCATGACATAAGTTATCAGTGTTGAATGAAAATTAATTACCAATTGTAGTTGGTCTGGAGAAACAGCGTATGTATACTGCAGTACACAATATATGCGTTTACATTGGACATGTATGTTATGATGACATAATCATTCAAAAATAAAGCATAACTGTACAAAGGAATGGCTGGACATGATGGAGATAATAAGATAAGGAATTACATCGTATACATTTATGATTAAGGAAATGCATCACTGAGCATGAGGAGGGAATATTCAATTTTCAAGGGTGGGATATAGAAGTGCATGGTGCTGTTTCTGATTCTGATGTGAAAATGGTAGGGAAGATTTGTTTATATGGAACACATGAATAGTCACAGATACAAACATCCCATCTTAGAGTACTGCTATGGGAGTTTACACACAATTATAACCACTGCCTATCTCTAAGTAGCTATAACGCTGAGTGTCGTTTGCTGTACCACCACGTGTATTTGTGTACTCTTCTCAGTTCATAATCCAACAGTCTCCTCCCCTATATTTTCAAATTTCTGTCAGTTGCGTTTAAAAAAAATGGAAACAATGAATAAGAAATACTTTTTCACAAATATCTTTTTATCAATACAATTGTTTAATATCAGTTTAGTTCTGTGCCAATTATTGAATTTTCCTATGAGGCGGAATTTTCAATATTATACATTTAAATGAAACACCTGCCACAGCTCCATTTAGTGGATTTTCTATGGCAGTTAGGCCTTTAAGATAGTAATTAAAACTACAATAGAACAAAATTTAGCACACATAATCCCTTATATATTTATATCCTATTAAGGCTCCCAAAAGAAATATAAAAAGATCGGACAGGGAAAGTAGCATTCAAGGAGGACAGTAAACCACAAAACACAGAAACAAACACGCAAACAGACAAACAAGAAGGCAAAAGCAATAATAAATGCAAACGACATCACAAACACAAAAAGGTTTGACAATAGGGCTACCGCCTTGGAACGGTCAGTGGCAAAGTAGGCCACTGGGGGTTTAAACCGGTTATAGGGTGCACCAAACCTCACACTTACCCTACTGTCATCCCATTAAAATTGGACAGTGTAAATAAAGAAATCCCCGCCATGATCTAATCTCTAACCAACAAGGCAGCATCAATAGGCAATATAAGGAAACCACAAATATGCTCGTGTAAATATAATACAAAAAAAAACAATACCCTAGAAAGCCACAAGTTGGTTAGAGGATATAGTCTATTGGGCTCTGTATGTTATTTATTGTCAGTTCCATCGACGTTTTAAATAAGCTCGTTTATTTCGGTTTGTTGTGCAGTGCGGACCTACGGTATTCTTGCGTTTGATTGCTGTGGCTTCTATAGGAACATTTTTCTCATTCTTTTTTGAAAAAGGATGATAATTATATATTATAAAAAGCATATACAAACTTTGAGATATACATTTTTCATAAGTAAATCTATTCGTAATTAATTTCTTTTTTTCAGTTGGTTACATTGTTATACGAGAGCGAACATTATATGTTGATGTATACTAATTTTGATTATGAATAAGGTTGTACAATGTATATGGTATATCATAGCAGTTTACTTTGTAATTGTGTAATATTCAAAACCATCTGGAAAGAAGCTGATTTAATTGTATGATATTTACATTTTATGTTGTTCACGCGATGGTGTAGCTAAGATATGTTTTATAACAATTTTAATTCTACGCATATGACATAGGACTATACCAAAGTTAATAACCGTTTGTTTTTTGTTTACTTGTTTAATATTTATGATATACATTTGAGCGATTAGCGGTTAAGAATAAAAGTATGATGTTATAAATATGATTGCTGTTCAGGTATTCTTGTAGATATGAAATACTGTTTCAATAAGAAGTTATAATATATTTGCAGATGGACAGGATCTGAACTATAGTGAAGATGACTGTTTCGTGTGCGTCATTTCAAGCCATGGCACTGATGGCACAGTATTAGCATTTGATAAATATGTAAGGCTTATGGACCTGTACAAACCTATTATGCATTGTGGATCGCTTAAAAGAAAGCCCAAGTTATTCTTCATCGACGTACGTATAGGTCTCTTTTACAACGACTATTGACTATTTAGATTTGGATAATTACAGAAATGTATTTAAGTCTCTTAAATACGGCTAATGACTAGCAACTACGAATATGCTCTTATGTAATTTAAAAAAGGATTTTATTGTCAAATGCACAATATTGGTTTGTCACTGTTTCAAGTAACTCAAGCCTCAGAATGGTTAAGACAGACATTATTTTCAACAATATAATAGAGTAATACTCAAACACAGACGATTATAAAATAATAACTGATCGTAATGCATAGTCGTGAGTTTAACGTCGATCTCTATGTAGTCGGAATTTCCTAATGAAACGTATGTTGTAAGCGAGAACGGAAAGTATTACGTCGATATCCATCAACTTACAACTTACTTGAAGAAAACAAATATAGATATAAAAATCGAACAGGAAAAGTAGCATTCATTGTCAACCACAGACACACACAGAAACAAAGAACAACTTTAAAGATGAATAACAGGACAAATAAGACATCACAAACATAAAAGGGTTGACAATAGGGCTACCGCCTTTGAACGGTCAGTGGAAAAAAAGGCCACTGGGAGTTTAAACCAGGATGAAGATGGCAAACATGTATCAGGCTGTTTTGACCTTTTCTCAAGGCGGTAGTCCTTTTGGCAGCAATTTTATGTGTGTGGTGTCGTATACGTGGCCATATCCTTATTAATGTCAATTGTTTTGCGAGCGCGATTTTGTGGACTGTGAGTCCTACATTTCCTGTTCGACTTGTGGTATGCTTTTAAACCTTATTTTATACCTACACTTGTTTTAACTTTTGAAGGGGAGAAATAATAAAACAAATACACTTCGATTGGACATATTGTTAAAGTCCGGCCATTAGAGAAAGGCAAAGTAGGACGATCGACACGATTGTTGATTGTCAGAGTTTGATCTCAACATTAATTGTTTAATAAATTGATTAGCTGGATCATTACCATCACAAGACCATAAGCGCGTGATTGATGTTGGAACTTTCTGATCTGCTGATATAAACTACAGTAGTGTTAAAAACTAGTTTAAAAATGTTTTTGATAAGTGATTAAATTGCAAAAGGTATATTGTTTACTTACCGCACGCTTATACAGTATATATTGGAACATAATGGCTTATATTTTAGTTATATAAAACAAGGAAGTAAGCCTCAAGACACCGTGGCCGAGGGGTTAACGTGGCGTTGTAAACCTTCTCTCCTCCCACCGCAGCGCGTTCGAATCACACTAGGATCTCGAATTGTAAATGTGGAAGTGTCGACTCTTACGGATGGCGGGAGGTGTACATTATTGGTTCTGGGTGGCCTGCCTCCATCACAAAAAATGAAAATGACGAAAAGCATCATACAAACAAACAGGACATAATCGTTTGTGTGTAATGTTATGATTACCTATTTACTATACTGTGCTTAAATTCATGGATTAAATGAAAATCTTTAGAAAACTACCGTATAAAAAGCCAATAAGCGAACGTCAAACCACTGAATAACATTTTTTTCCGTCGTAATATTCATCTCATAATTTTGGGTGGACGCTCATTGCATCCTCGAATTTTAGATGCTTGATTAAGAACTAAAAAGTTGGGTATCTTTATATAAGAAAAAACAAACAATGCATAGCTGATCGACTGGCTGAATGCATTTTAAGCAGGGTTTTACTCCACTCTTACCCTTTTGTCACCCAGTAAAATGGGACAGTGTAAATAAGGCTTTACCCAATAGGATGTATTAATAGTCAACATTAGTAAAACACAAAACTATGTGAACATAAATAGCACAGAAAGTCACATAGTGAGTACGAGAGGTGTTAAAACTTAATAACGTAACACTTTTGTTTAAGATGTTATTTGTCAGCGGAAATGGTCATCATAAAACATGCGTGATTTAATGTTGTAAAACTGTTGATTAGAACATATGCAAGTAAACATAATCTACAAGTTCACGCGGTTCACTTTAAATTATATTTGAATTAGGTACCTACAAGTTTCCGATTTTAAACCTATATGTTTCT